>PVKY010001506.1:0-31436 GCA_004027775.1 Bradypus variegatus | reverse complement strand
CTCGGCCAAAGTGAGAGGCAAGAGGGTGGCGGATTCTCTTTCTTATCTGGGAGGTGGAGCGAGAAAGGGAGGCTGAGATCGGAGGTAATGGCAGATAACTGAGCGCGGACGGAGCTGCTGGGCTGGCCACTGGGAGTGCGGCCTGAAGGCGGCCCTGCAGATGGCGTTAAGCAGGTCCCGGGTTCCCCCCACCATCCAGTCGGGCACTGGTGAAGCGTCCGCGAGTTCCTGGTGACAACCGAGGGCGGGCTCCTGGGGGGACGAAGTGATAATAAATAATCCGGAGGAGTTGTGGGAAGCGGCTGCGCCCCAGCGGCAGGAAACCCTGTTTTTCCCTTTTGAAAAATCTAAAAAGGTATACCGAAAATAAAAGATCCTTTTAGTTCTCCCAACCTTCCCACATAGTGACTTTTCCGACGCCTACGGGCTTTAGCGTCACATCTGCTCAGCAGTATTCTTTTAGCTGACTACTCAAAGCCAAAAGTAATATAAGGAACGGGCCTCTGATTTTTGGTTGTCAGAATCCTGTGAGGGTGAGATTCTTGAATTTATTGAATTCTAACCTACAGAAAAATCTGATTTGTAGTTTGATGGCTGTTGTAGGAGAATAATTGGGTCCATAAAAGATTGCTGGAGAATTTTGCCCAGATAACTGTCATTTGAAGTTTAACAAGCTTTTCTCCAGTTTAACTTTTCTCTAGGATACTTAGTAACTTTGTTAGTGATATTTAAAAGTATTTTTGTGTTTCTGTGGCTACTAGCCTATTTGCTATTCTGTGAGCTTTAGATAAAATGAAAACCTTATGGACTGTAGTTGAGTTGAGAGTTTTTAAGTCATTCATGGAAGTACTGTATTTTGCAAGTGCTTTGACATGGTGAGTCTCATAATTCCCAGTAATCTTAGGAGGAATATCCCCACACTACAGGTGGTAGAAACTTAACTAGGTGACTTGGATGAGGCCACACAGCCAGAAAAACTGGAACATAAACTCAGGTCTTCACTACAGAATTTTGTGTCCTAATTGAAAGCTGCCTGAGGAGCTACATTCCTTGTAAACCCTGATCATCATAATTTGTTATCTTGAGAACTTTGGTTTGAGAAAATTAGGTTTTGGAAATTATTTCACAAGTTGGCTATTGATTAACACTTTATAAAATCATAGTTTATCATATTGGAAATAACTTGATACTATTTTTCTTCAAAGTATAAAAGATGACAACAGCAGCCAGGCCAACTTTTGAACCTGCAAGAGGTGGAAGAGGAAAAGGAGAAGGTGATTTGAGTCAGCTCTCAAAGCAATATTCAAGCAGAGACTTACCCTCTCATACAAAGATAAAATACAGGTAATAAAGATTTTCATGTTTTCTTGTTCACAGAACAAGACCAAGTGTATTGAATTGCATGGTCATGAGACAGTAGCAAGTTTGGGTTATATCATTTAAATTGTCTGCTTTCATAGAAATAGAATGCAGTAGAGTATGTTTAATATTGAAATCATGCTCTCTGATTGTAAACTTTTTAACCAACATTCCATGAAACAGAAATTCCTATCAACTGGGAATTTTCCATATGTAAGTGGAACAATAATTGATACCTGATTACCTCAGAGAGACCATACATCATCAATGCTGATCAGTATGAGATTAAAAGTGTTGCTATAATGAAGCCTGAGCTGATATAATACTAATAGAAATTAATCTGCAGCCTTATTATGGAAAATGTGATATCATTTGAGTTCTTGAAATATTAGATCACAAGGGTGCCTATTAGTAACCTTCAGATTAAGTTAATGATCTTTTCTAGTTCCCTCTTATTCTTGAGAGACTAGAGACAAATGAAGTTTTTTGAATTGCCTCCATTACTACAGCCGTGTGTTTGTTCGGTAACATTTTTGCCCTGGTTTGTTTCTACTTTAGACAAACTACACAGGATGCCCCCGAAGAAGTTCGTAACCGTGACTTCAGGAGAGAGTTGGAAGAGAGAGAGAGAGCTGCTGCAAGAGAAAAAAATAGGGATCGCCCAACCCGAGGTATCAACACTATTCCAAACATTTGTCTCATAAAATTACATGTTATAGTTTTTCTTTCATCAGATAACTGGAAGATATACATATATATATTTATTTAAATATTGGTGTAAGCTGTAACATTTTCTTAAATGATTAGAGATGTTATCTGAGAGTCCTTCCATTTCCATCTTTTTATGCTACCTTATGTGATCCAGAGATACTCAGCTGCCATAATGTCTATTCAGATCAAGGAGTTTAAGACTGTTTACACTAGCCATGTTTTTTAAGATCCCATGGTTTCTGACTATGAGGTTTTCCTATTTCTGTGTCTGATTATTGGAGGGCATCTAGAAGCATCAGACATAATATCTTTTTTTATGTTTCCAGGGTATGTAAACTGTTCCCTAAATTTCCTGAGAGGGGCTAGTCACTGTGCTAGGTACTCAGTATGATTCCAGTTGTCATGATGTTTAGAATCTAAACTCTGTGTGCCCACAAGTCTCTAAAATGTTATAAGAAGTGCAGTATTTGTTTTAGTAAGCTAAATGCTGATTGTTTTTCCCCAGAACATACAACCTCCTCCTCAGTGTCAAAGAAGCCTCGGTTAGACCAGATTCCTGCTGCCAATCTTGATGCAGATGATCCCTTAACAGATGTATGTTTTATTTATTTCTTCATCTTGATCCAGTAATTTATTGATCAAGGTTTTCTCAAATACTTTTTTTCTTTTGCCTTTAAGAAGTGGCCTGTGTTTATTTTTTACTGATTGACCTCATTGCTAAACTTTAGTTAATTTTAAAGCAGAAAGTATTATTTTGCCGTTGACTTCAAGAACAGCATGTTTTATTCTGGAGAACCAAATAAGAAAACAGTCTATTAAAGGGTATGTTTCCCTAAAAAACTATTTCCTGTATAAAACCCCAGAGATTAGGCTGCCATGCATACAGCTCAAAAGGGCACCCTTGACACTAGACTATGTAAATAAATAGCCAGGGGAATTCTTCACATTAAATATGTTATAAGTGGTGCCCCGTCCAGATATGCAATGAACTTAATGGCTCCCTCTGTGCCAAGGGAGGGAAGTGATCTAAGCGGATGATTTTTAAGGATTAACACTTCTATTAATATTAAAATTTAGTTTGACCCTATAGTCTTTAATTAGTTTTCTACATTGGAAAAATCTGAATGGCCTTTCATGGGTTCCTTCTTTATCAGTAGTTAATTCTAGAGTTGACTGGGACTGAATTCCTAAAAATGTAATTAAATAATTATGTCAGGAACAATTTTATGAGATTAATGATTATTCATTTGAAATTGTATTCCTTTCAGAATTTAGCCCCCTTTTAAAATTCTTTTAATTATCCTTACTTTCTAGCTTAAAGCTGTTTTGAGGTATATACAATTATTTGGCCCTCTTAGGGTGATATATACCATATACATATGTTCCATGTTTCAGTAGAAAATGTTACTTTTCTGATTTTAGAAATATTTTCACATTTGCATTCCCTTCTGGCCATGAAAAGTACTTTGTGCAGTTATAATCTTTGAAACACATCAGGGATTGACATTTTAGTAAGTGTTCTCAGGCTATCTCATGGGATTTTATTTTGCTTTTTTAGTGAGTTGTTGATTTTAATCATGATATTTGAATGCAGTTATCATTCCCCTCTAGGAAAGATAATCCTACCCCCAAGTTTCGATAAGTACAATTCTTATGGAGAAAATGAGTAATGTGTGTTTTCTCTCCAATCTTGGGCTATCATCATTCTTAGGAGGAAGATGAAGATGAAGATTTTGAAGAGGAGAGTGATGATGATGATACTGCAGCTCTTCTTGCAGAACTGGAAAAAATTAAGAAAGAAAGAGCTGAAGAGCAGGCCAGGAAGGTAAAATCAAAGTGTTAAATATTTACATCTCCCCCATCTTCTCATATATACTAAAGTAGAAATTTCTTTTAATTCAAATAATATCTTCTTGTATTAGAAATTTTTCTTGCCATGACTAGATATTACAGCTCCTGTGGAGCTATAAATCTGATTATTTTTCTGGTATCTGAAGTCTTCTGATTATGTTTGAAATTCTTTCCAAATAGTACTCACATACCTAGTAGTACTCATCAGATTGTTCATCATTTACCTATTTGTTCAACAAACATTTAGTCAGTGTATATTAAGTGTCAGATGAGTCAGAGATGATTAAGATATAGTTGTGGCATGCAGAGAACTCCGTTATAATGAAGCCATCTTTATCTCTGCCCTCCCACCCTTTCTTTCCAGACACTTGTGGCCATTTTTCAAAAGGTTTTATATAACCTAGGGCAAGTTATCTAAATAAACTGAGACCCCAGAGTCTCCTCATTTCACACAGTGGAAGAAGAGACTGTCTTAACTCAAAGATAGTTATGAGAATTACATAGGATTAGAAGTTAATTTTGACAAAAAAACACAAATTAATTTTTTAAATTGTTTTATTGAGATATATTCACATACCATACAGTCATCCACAGTGTACGATCATATAGTTGCGCATTCATCACCCCAATCAAATTTTGAACATTTTCCTCACTCCAAAAAAATAATAATAAAAGTAAAAAAAAAGTAAAAAATCATTCCATCTCCCCATCCCACCCTATGTTTCATTTAATTTTTGTTCCCATTTTTCTACTCATACTCATGTGTCTGTATACTGGATAAAGGGAGTGTGAGCCACAAGTTTTTCACAATCACACAGTCACACCATATAAGCTATATAGTTATACAGTCACCTTCAAGAATCAAGGATACTGGGTTGCAGTTCAACAGTTTCAGGTATTTCCTTCTAGCTATTCTAATACATTAAAAACTAAAAAGGGATATCTATGTAATGTGTAAGAATAACCTCCAGAATGACCTCTCAACTCCATTTGAGATCTCTCAGCCACTGAAACTATTTTGTTTCATTTCTCTTCCCCCTTTTGGTTAGGAAGGCTTTCTCAGTTCCACAATGCTAGGTCCAGGCTCACTCATCCCTGGGAATCGTGTCCCACATTGCCAGAGAGATTTACACCCCTGGAAGTCATGTCCCACATAGAGGGGGAGGGCAGTCAGTTCACCTGCTGAGTGGGCTTAGAGAGAGACAGTCATGTCTGAGAACAAAAGAGGCTCTCTGGGGGTGACTCTTAGGCACAATTTTAAGTAGGCTTAGCCTCCCTTTTGCAGTAACAAGCTTCATAAGATAAGCCCCAAGATCGAGGACTTGGCCTACTACAATGGTAGCCTCCATTGTATGGGGATTTCACACTAACCTACACGAAACTACCAGATCTCACTTCCTATCAAAGTTCCGTGTACTTACGATGTTTGAATAAACTGTACAAGTTAAATTACTTAGTGTGCTACAGAAAATATAGATTCTGCACCAAATAAATATCTCTTCCGTTGGTCTCACACAGAATTTGAAGTTTTAAAACAGTCAATATCCTTTACCCTTTGGCCTGATTTGCCTTGGTCCTAACCAGAACTGGTCTCTAATTAAAGTCTCAACTCTTTTTCAGCTTTTTTAATAGTTGCTTTATGAGGTAATACTGACATTCATAGCTGCTGAACTCTAGCTCTGAATTTCAGGTGCCATACAGATACCTAAAGTTCCATAGTCTGACCTGGTAATACACAAGGAGCTCAGCATCTCAGAATTTGGAGATAACCATTACAACTCAGGAATAGATGTGACTGCTGTAAGAGCTTACAATCTAGGGTCCATTGCAATAAGCGTTCTCCTGGTAAGCTGTGCTCTAAGATTCAGTTCTCATAGTCTACACATTATAATTAGTCCATATCAGTGAGGCATCATAATGTTTGTCTTCATTTCTGGTCTACTTCACTCAAAATGCTGTCCTCAAGATCCATTCATGTAGTTGCTTGTCTCATAGCTTCATTCCTTCTTGCAGCTGCTCAATATTCTATTGTATACATACACCACAGTTTGCCATTCTGTTCATGTACCCTTAGGCCACCTCCATCCATTGCAAATGGTGAATACTGCCACCGTAAACACTAGTATGCAAATGTCCATTCGGGTCCCTGGTCTCAGATCTTCCCAGTATATACCCCATAATGAGGTTGCAGGACCTTATGGCACCCACATATTTAGCTTTCTATAGAACCACCACACTGTCCTCTGGATGGGCTACACCATTCTACTTCCTTACCAACAGTAAATAGGTATACCCCTTTCTCCATATTTTCTCCAGCACTTGTATCCCTCTGTTTATATTTTTCCCTGCAATTTTATTGAGATGTAATCACATACCATACAATCATCCCCAGTGTGTAATCAGTTGTTCATAGTATCATCATATAGTTGTGCATTCATCACTACAATCAGCACTTGAACATATTCATTACTCCAAAAACAATTTTAAAAATAATAAAAAAGATAATAGAATAAAAATACAACACAATATAATAATAAGGTCAGACAATAACACCACTACCAAGAATCCTATATCCCTCCCTTATATCCCCTTCTCATAGACACTTAGCTTTGGAATATTGCCTTTATTACATTTGATGGAAGCATATTACAATGTTACTGTTAACCATAGACTCCAGTTTTCATTAAATCTATTTTTTTCCCCAATACCTTCCCTTTTTCAACACCTTGCAAGGTTGACATTCATTTGTTCTCCCACATGTAAAAATATTTTCACATTTATACATTTATTCACCATCATTGACCACTGTAGGTTTCACTAAGTTATATAATCCCAGTCTTTATTGTCTATCTTTCCTTCACAACAACTTAATTTCATAGTTGAAAATGTTTTTTGGCTTATTTGTGATTATCAGGATTAAATTGGATTGTTTATATTTGGAAATTTGTTTAAAGGGAAATCTTAATCTTTCCCTCTGGAAACCAGAAACCTTTTAGTTCTTTGGAAAATCAGCAGCACTGAATTTGTAACTTCAGTGCATAAAACTTTTTTATGGGATCATGTTGAAAGTAGAAATTGAAACTGTTTACTGGCCTAGTATGTTACTAGTCAGTAATACTAGAATATACACATAAACATACATACTAGTGCATCACATTTTATTAAAAATCTCTTAAAACATCACAGGTGTTTTAATGCCAGCTCTTGCAACAGCTGTATCATAAAATGCTGTTACAATAAGTGTTTTAATGAGACTCATTTGAAACATCTACAAAAAGTTTGTTTTTGTTAAAACAATCATCTTTGGTGGAGGGATCCATTGATGCTGATAAAACAAAAAAGGAATCCATGGAATCTTGAACTGTGTGCTTTTAACCGTCATGTCCACTGAGAGTTAGGAGACCTGTTTTGAAACCATCATTGCAATTGGCTGACTCTGACTTGATTTTTCTGTGACTTTTCAAGTCTTACAGTCAGTGAAAATAGAATTGTTTTTGAACAAACTCCTAAAGAGATTTGAATTGTCCTCAAGGCACTGTAATGGAGGGATATCTATGATAGATAAATCATATTTGCTAACTTCATGAATGAGTTACCATGGATCCATGGTGCATAACTAAATGTTTACTGAATTACCTATAGTAGTGATGATAAAAAATGAAATTAAGGAGGCAAATGCAGGTTTGTAAGCCATGCTAAAGAATTTGGGTTTTATTTTTTTTTTCTTCTTCTTATTGGGTTATATTCTGAAGGATATGAGGAGCCAGTCAGTTTCAGCGGGAGGTTGATAAGATTAGATATGCATTTTAGAAAGAAATTTTCATGTGCAGTTATAAGAAGTGTGACAGGCATTGGAATTGAAAAAAAAGGTGAACAAATGCTAATAGGGACATCAAGGAAGTAAAATTGATCAGATGTAGTGACTGATTGGATGTGGCATCAAGGATGATCCCCAGATTTCTGGGTAGTTAGTGCTGTGTCATTAACAGAGGGAAACCATAACAGCTCAGCTGTTTTTAATGGGCTTCTGTATAAGATTTCATTTAAGCAAAAGATTGTTCTGCTTAAAAACAGAAGAGACGGAAAAAGACTTGGAAAAGACATTGACATATAATGCTAGGAATCTAGGAAAGTAGAATTTATATGGATTAGAAGGCTCAGAAGAATTCAGAAAGGAGGTAGAATTTGGAATAGGCTTTGAAGATTGGTGATATTTAGGTGAAAAAAGAAAAGTATTAAAGTATAGTTCTCATCAAAGTGGAATAGAAGAGCCTAATACCTATAATTATCATTTTTATCTAATTTTTAAGTCAGAATTGTAAGAGCATTCCTAATATCACTTGCGCATCACTGGAGGGCAGTTCTGTTTCACATTCCTTATGAATTTAAGGATTGGGTTTTCCTTTTCTGCTTAGAAGGTGGAGGCTGGAGAAGGATTCCACAAATGCTGGTATCCGCGAGCCAGCTGTTGCGAGCACTCCCTTCCCCTTCCTCCGGGGAGGAAAGGACGGCGGCGCAAGCGATCACCGGTCGCAGCTTCCGTGTCTGGGGGGGTGGGCGGGGCATGTTCTGCACGCCCCGGGCCAGGCCGGCGACCGGCTCCCACCAGCCGCGGAGCAGGCTGGGGCCCCACGGGCTCACCAGAGCAACGGTCGCCGCCGCCATCTTGCGTCATCGCGGCCGCCTCATACACCCCACGATCCCCAATAAAACTTCATTTACGAAAATGGCGTAGTAGGGATTTGGGCTGCAGGCCATCTGACCTATAGTGTTCGTTCATGAAGTGTAGTGTACCTGGCACTTGAAATATTCAAAGTGTTCATGAATTTTTTCCCCAGTGCTGTGTATGACAATCATCCAGTTACTTCAAGGGAAATGATATTCCAAATGTAAAAAAGCCGAGACCTTTTTATTGTTAATTGGTGTACTATTTTAAGCAAGTTTGTATGTACTCCACGAAAGAAAATAGATTTAAATATTAATTTAATAATGAATCACATTTATTATTACAAGTTTGGATATTTTGTATACTTGGGCTGTTATTTTTCTAGCACTTCAGAGGAATGTCTTTTCACTTTAAGCATTGCATAATTTTTAGAAAGCTATCTGCTCTTAATCTGTGATGGATGGTTCCTGATGTTTGCTTAAGATGTTATCACTGATCTAAATGAATTTTCTTGTTTATTTCCCTGCAAATTGCATTTTCTTACCTCCCAGTTTTTTGTTCTCATAAAAATGAAATCCATTGTTCACATTTAGATATTAAAAATAAAGTATCAGTAAACTTTATGGAAAATTAGATTATTTTTCTGGGTGGTCTAACGCAAACTAAAAATTCCTTTTAAATTGACTTCCAGACAGCCCCTTTTACCTTAATCCATTGTCATCAATTTCTGTCATCCCCAAAATACAGCAAAGTGGGATCTTTTTTTGGTTTGAGACAGCCTGAAATCAGGTAAATCTGGAAATTCTAACAAGGAGTTATTTTATATTTCTAATTCTAAGAATAGAACTGAGGATGATTTGAGTTAAAACAGTTGATAAAAGTGAATGACAGTGTTATAACTGGTGGAAAATGAGAGGTGTAAAACTAAAAGGTCAGTATAGATTCATAAGTACAAAACAGACAAATGTCAGGTGAATTAGCAGAAATGCACATTAACTGAATATAATTTTTTTACCTGGCAGTTTGTTTTACTCTAGGAAATACTTCTTGATTAATTTTAACTTGTCAGCAATCCTAGAGACAGTTTACATTATTAGTAATTCAAAATTATTTTTAATCCCAGTTGTGTACAGTCTACACCCCCTCTTTAAGTTAGTAGCCTTACTAAATATGTTTTGTGGATGTTTAATGTGTTCTTAAATTACTAGAATGTTTATTGGTATACTGTCTTAAGCAACTTTGTACTTTAAGAAAGAAAATAGATTTAAATATTCATTTCATAGAATTTCAGAGTTGGAAGAGACTAAACAAATGTATGTGTGATGCTGAGCATGAAATATAATAAAAAGACCAAATTATTTTATTTTGATATGTGAGACTTCTGGTATTTCTTCAAAACAAAAAACCTAACTTGATGCTTACCTGTTTTCCCTGTAAAATCATGATGGTCTTTTTTTTAAAATATGAACTATGTAAGTAAATTGACCCCATGAATTAATGAATGTATGCAATGTAAATAAATGTGAATCTGCTGCTATCATTGACAGGAACAAGAACAAAAAGCTGAAGAAGAAAGGATTCGTATGGAAAACATTCTGAGTGGAAACCCACTCCTTAATCTCACCGGCCCATCCCAGCCTCAGGCCAACTTCAAAGTTAAAAGAAGGTATTATACTGCAATGAGTTGGCTATATGTACGGATTATAGTTGGAGAGCAAAGTACATTACATAAAACTTCTAAAACCCTACCTTCCGTGGGCAATATTCTCTACTGGATTTTGGAATAATGGAAGAAGGAGAATGAAAAAAAATTTATTTTTAACAAATAGGTATAATAACCAGCTGTGTCCCAGATATTGTTCTAGGCACTAGAGTTAGAACATTACTGAGCCCTTGACCTTATGAAACTTGCATTTTAGATGTATGTGTCAAGGGTCCCCAAGCCTATCCCACCACCATCACCACCCCAAGTTCAGAGATTTACCCAGGGACTCAAGGGACTCAGCTTGTAGTGACACTAACATGTAAGACTTTTTACAGTAATGTGGTAAAGATACACAGCCAGATCATAAAGGGAAAAGACACAAGCCGAGTTTTGGAAGAATCCACTTGCAGGTTTCCTTAAGGTCTTTTGCTCCCTTGAGAGGTCACACAATGCATTCCACAGCAATGACACCGTAGCAACGAGTGTGGCATTTCTGCCCTGGGAAGCCCATTAGAGACTCAGTGCTTAAGGTTTTTATTGGGGAATGGTTGTATAAGCACCCTCTGCCTAGCACATACCAAAATTCAGACTCCCAGAAGGAAAACATCTAACTGGACTCCTTCTTGCACCCTCACCAACCTCTCCATCCATATCCCCAATTCTTCTTAGCCTTTTAAATGTAAAATCATACCAGCAACCTGTTCTAAACTTCCAGTGTTCTTCCCAACTGATTCGGGGTAAAAGCACAAGTCCTTGTAATGGCCTATAAAGCTATAATGACCTACCCTCTCCATGCGGAAGCAACAGCATAGTCAAGGAAGGTTTTGCTGATTACAATGTGTCAAGAATTATTTTATCATTTTCAGTGAAATTGCCACATTGGATGATGTATATTTGGGCATTCGTTATTGTAATGACATAGTTTTGCAATACACATGGTATTCTGGTCTTCTACAAAGTATTATAAGCATGCGCTATATCACTATAAAATATGTTAAAGACTATTGTAAGAGTTCAGATGTTTTACTGTCTAAAATTTGTATTAGTAGATAAAGTGAGGAATATTTCTAGATTAATATGTAAAACGGTATAATAAGAGTGATCCTAAAGTATTTAAATTCTGCTTACTTTTCTTTCTAATCTGAACTCTTGGGGACCACATCATACTGTTTTCTTTAGTGTTTTGTTTTTTTTTTCCTTTCAGGTGGGATGATGATGTTGTCTTCAAGAACTGTGCAAAAGGTGTAGATGATCAGAAGAAAGACAAAAGATTTGTAAATGATACGCTCCGATCTGAATTTCACAAAAAGTTCATGGAGAAATATATTAAGTAGTACAGTTTTATGTGCTTAATTATTAAGACCATAAAATGTAAAAGATCATTCTGGCTTATTATCATTTGTTTTTGAGTTTTAGTCCTTCCCACCCCCACCCACCCAATTGTGCATAGGCTTCCCTCATTTTAAGTTCCAAAATACCTTTTCCTTTAGTGATACTGTATTTAGTAATGGACTTGGGAATTAGTTTAACCCAATTTCCATTCTTTGAATGTTCCCAGATGTGTTTTTTTTTAATATGGGAAAAGGGAATCTGACTTGTAGTAAATACTTTAAGAGTTTAAATACCAGCTGTGTCCCCAACTTTTTGTAATTTATGCAGCTTATAAAAAGTACATATTTTATTTTGAAAAGAAAAATTGGTTTTGTGTATTGTGTTTCTTTGTTCATTAATTTTTCTCTTTATATTCTCTGACACTGATTTAAGGTCAGTTAATTCATGGTATTTTCTGTGTCTTTTCCAAAAGAGTGTGACCAAGATTAAAGGGTTTCCTTTTTGGACTACATGTTGATATGGAAGTGTGTCTCCAATCAATGAGCTCCCTGAGTGTGTCTGAGGGAACACAGGGTTCCTCTCCCTTTCCTGGTCGCCCCTTTCTCATCTTTTGGCCTTAGACGTCAACTCTGTAAGCATGTCTAGGAAGCATGTGGTGCTCAACTGTCTTCTGGATCCTCATTTGCCATGTTTCTCTTGAAAGACTGAGATAGCAGTTGCACACTGGCACACAGATGCAAAGCCCAGGAAAGCTGAAACTCAAAGAATACATAAAGCCTTTTGGAAATAAATAGGGTTTTGCTTGTGTATTATCTTGGAGAGTATATCTGGGAGGTGAGAGGGAGACAAGCTGAACTTGAATAAAAAAGCACTATTGGGAAATGAAGTTGTCCTAACCCTGGTCTGTGATATAAGGGTGCCACTTGGGTAGGAAATTTGGGACCTTCTACAGATAGAAACCACTGATAAGATTCCTCAGCTGTGAATGATGCTGAGTGTGGTAAGGTTAGAGATCAAACTTTAAAACAAAAATGGCATGTTATTTATGACTTGCTCTTTGTTGTTTAACTCCCTTTCTCCAAAGATCATACTCATTTCCCCAGTGGAAGCTTGGGCACAGGTTCTATGTGGCCTACTTCTGGGGTGGAGTTGGAAATGGGGCCCAGGTCTTGACTCCAAGTTCATGTTCTGTGTTTTTTCAGACTGAACTATTTGCACAAAAGTTTGAATATTTTGGCTAGCATTTTCAGCCAGCACTTCCTATATGCTGGTAGAGAGCAGGTAGGAAGAGACTGTGTTTGAAGTCCATACTGTGTGCCTGCCAGATACTTACACTACTTAATTCCCATAAAACTTTACTAATATTAAAACCTTATTTTTATCTCCAACTTTACAATTTATAAAGTTCCTTTACATTCATTTTCAGTGTTCTTTACAGCAACTGTTAGTATAGAAGTGTTTGATTATTCAAAGTTGAGGAAAATGAGACTCAGGCTGAGTAACTTGATCAAGGTTAGAGTTAATACATAATAAACAAGCACTGCTTTAAAAATATATTAAAAAGTGCTTACAGATCCAGGGAAGCAGCATTCGAGTCCCCAAACCATACTTCTTAGAATTGGTAAACTTCTTGAGGAAAAGAAGTACCAGCACTTAATCATATAAGCTCACTCTTTTTAGAATCAGGAAGTTCTATGACTCATACCCAGGGGTCTGAGTTGGGTGCATCATTAATCCAGATCCACTTATTTCAGATTCCCTTTTTGAGCCTGATGGGTTCAAAAAGATGATTAAAAGAATCAGTAAAACTAATTTCCACGATTTCTGTTTCCCTATGAAAACAACACTCACCTGAGCCACAAACACAATGCTTCAGTTTCAGCTTTATGAACAGCCTACTTAGCCAAAAATGAGTTGCATCCTCCTTGCAGAACACTTAGTGTTGGAGTGGTTGAGGGTCTATTTTATTCCTTCAAGGACCAATGCTGAGTGGAAAGAGCCAGGGCTTTGAAGCCTGACCCACCTGAGTGTGAAGTGTGGCTCTCACTCTGGGCTTTATTAGAACTAACATTTATGTAGTGTTCACCAAGTATATTTGCACTGTGTTATTTCATTTTGTTGACACTACTACTTGTAAGGTAGGCATTATGACTTTCCCTGATTTATAGACAAGGAAATTGAAGTTAGTAAGAGAAATTTAAAACTAGCAAGGTCATACCTTACAGGAGTAGCACTGAGATTTAAACAGAACTGTCTTCCAAACCCATTATCTTAACTGCTACTATGCCTGACTGCTTCTTCACGTTAATTCTGTGTTTTCCCACTTTTGGAACGACAGTAAGAAGAAAAATTTGAGAGGGTTTTGTGGGAATTAAATAGTATAAGGTATAAGTATCTGGCAGGCACATAGTACAACTTCACTCATGGTCTTTTCCTACCTGCTGGCATATAGAAGTGCTGGCTAAAAGTTTGAAAGCCTGTTTTGTTCTGCCATAAAGGATTGCTCCAAAAGTACGTTGTTTCTTGGCCCATCAGGGCTTGGGTTGGAAAACAGGTATAGCCTAGACAGGAATGGCTGGGTTGCAAGGATTAGAAACCCAGTCACAGAGACTCAAGAAAATCTAGGTTTAAGACTATTTAGAAAGGCAACTCCTCTGCCCAGCTCTTTCTCTTCCTCTATTCATCTGCCCACTTCCTCTGCAAGACCTTTGGTTTCTGCCCCCCAGCACTGGAGGTCACTCCCTCATGATCCTGCCTTCCCTGGGAGTCTGGCCTAGTTCTTTGTGGCCAATAGACTCTCTGTACCCCAATTCCAAATTCCCGAGATGAAGCTGGTCCAATGACATGGCTAGGAATCAGGTTACCTAGCACAAATATGGACAAGGGCAGGAAGACACTGACAGTACAATCTTAGGACAGGCATGACTTGATATACCAAGCTGTACACATTGTAGACAAAACCTGGAAATAGTAATTATGTCACAGCAATAAATCCAAAGTCTTCTGGGAGTACCTGTCTTTCCCCAAAGGATCTAGCACCATGCTGGGCACGACGGAGCAGGGGCTCTTTAAATATTGGGCAGTCCGGATTGGATGTTTGCTATTTTGGAGGAAGCATTGTAGAAGGGAAAGAGCACAGGAGCCTGAGAGAGTTAGAATGAACTTTAGTTATATCACTTACCAGTTTTATGGCCTTGAACACGTTATATATTTAAATCTCTGAGCCTCAGTTTCCTCCTTTGTACAATGATGATACCAGTACTCTCCTGCAAAGTTGAAGATTAGAAGTAATGTTAAATTCCTAGTGCATAGAACTATTAGAGGCTCCTTAGGAGGTGGTGCTAATTTTCCCCTTGTCTTCCTCCCCAAGTTTCCAATCAGCTAAGAAATGCAGACAAAAGGTTGCTGAGGATCTGTGCTAGCTTCCTGGGTATGTGTATATATATATATATATACACACACACACACACACACACACAGTTAATAGTCACACAGGGCCCTGCCCTCAGAATAATGCTCTGCCATCGCCCTCTTGAAATTCTTGGTAATTTTATCTTTCAACTTGTGTTTTCTAAGTGAAGTGGGATGGGACAGGGCAGTGTGCCTGGGAGTCTTGGCTCACAAGAGGTCCTGCCTCCCTGCAGCGGAATCTCTGCTGCCCACTCCCTACCCATGGCCCCCTCACCCAGCCCCTCCCCTCCACCCACGCAACGCCTGCTGCTGCCCTCTGTACCCAGCGAGGGCCTGGCCCCGGTGGAAAAATGAGCCCAGCAGCAGGCCCTGCCAGGCCAGGTTCCTACCGGATCCTGGAAGCACCGGCACCCACAGTGTAGATTGGGGCTTAGCTTGTCCTCGAGAAATATTTTTTGGAAGTAGGACTAATTGGATTAAGCCACTCCTGGAGGCAGAGGGAGCAAGTAAAGGGGACAGCTGGAGTCTCCAAAGGGTGGGATATTGGCCCAAATTCTCTCTTCCTGGGGCCAAGGCGGGAACATGGAAGAAACAGGCTCAGCCTTGGCACGGTCTTTCAGTAAAGGCCACACGTCCTTTTATTTGTGGTGTCGCCACTCCTGTTGGAATGGAGCATTAGCGTCTTTCTCTCACTCATACTCCCGGGAGCCCTCCCACGTACCTCCTAGCTCCCGAAGTATTTTTATATGAAAGCTCTTTTGGAGTTTTTGATGTTCATTTTTAAAAAATGTACTGTTCTCGCCTGACCTAGTTCTCAAGGTACTTTAGGGGAGAAGAGAAGAAAGAAATTGGTCCTTTTCAAGCTCCTGGGAGAGGCTCTGGCAGACTTCCTCTTCAAGGGTAATTTTACATTTTCAAACAGCTCCCTTGAGAGAGGCAGAGAAACGCTCCTCAAGCCCCCACTCACTGGGAGCAACTCCCTGGGAGCTCAGCCATCTCTGCATATGTTAAGAGCTCCAAGGAAGTGGGAGGGGGAAGGAGACTTAACTAATCCTTTTGACTTCTTTAGAGGGGAGGGTTCTAATTTCATGTTGAGATTTCCCCAATGCTTGTCCCATGCATAACTCCACCTTGAAAGTCTAACTCTTGGTCTCTAGGGCTATTTTCAGAGGGTGGATTAAACAAGCAATGGGAGGTGAGTCACCCTCTTAAAGAATTTACTTCAAGGAAGCCACTGAGATAGCGCTGCCTGCTGAGGAGAAAAGCTGGGATAAGAGAAGTGGCAAAGCTTGCCTCAAGCTGCTCCCTGAAGACCCCACAGCTCCCACCCAGACTCCCTGCCTCAGGGCCATCACCCAGGCAGAGCTGCTAATCAGACCAGGTCCTTGTTTAAACCCTTCATCAAACACACAGCAGTGAGGACATACAATGGGGAAAAGACCCCTTCATGATGGGTACAGAAAACGCAAATACACAGCATCATAAATTTAAGAAATAGGCTGGACCTAGGTGAAGAAAATTCTATTACTCTACTGTGGGGCATAAAAGAAGACTTTAATAAATGTGGAGAGCTATCTATTTCCCTATGAGAAGACTTAAAAGTGTAAAGATGTCAAGTCTACCTCAAAGAAGTAATTTTGAAATTCCAGTTGAGATTTTTTTTTCTAATTGGTGTCTTGACCAAATTATTTTAAAGTTTTGCTAGAATAAGTTTTTAAGAACATTTAGAAAAACCAAATCTGGCAAGGAAGAGTAGAGAGGGCTTTCCCTACCAATTTAAAAATGGATTATAAATATACAAAAATTAGATCAGTATTGTTCTTGCCCTGGAACAGAGAGATGGGGGGGGGGGAGTCCAGAAACAGACATTAAGTGCATAAAATAATTTAGTATAAAAGAAATTTTTAAAAAAAGAGAAAAAAGAAAATGAGTGCATAAAGACTGAACTATTCAGTAAGTGGTGTCAGGAAAATTTCTAAGCCATTTGGTACAAAACAGCAGCTTGGCCACTTTCAAGCACCAGGCCAAGGCAAGGCTGATAGACTCAGCCAGTAAAGAGACAACAAGCCCTTTTTGGATTCAGATAGTTCAGTACTTACATAGACAACGAAAGGAGGAGTTGCCAAAGTGCCGGCTCCCTGTGGCCTTGTGCAGGTCAACATCCAAACAAAAAGGACCAGGTGACAACAACACAAATGACAAGGGCGACCTGTTGAAAAACCAGTGTGGCACTGCCCCTAAGCAGCAGATTCATAGCCTCCAGCTGTACCCCCAGGGGTGGGGGGTGGGGGGCGGCGGAGCAGGCACAAAGCCATCACCAGAACCCAGAAGGTGATGGAAGCTGTCTCATGACCTTGGCAGACAGGGAAGCTAGCGAGACATGGCCAGGTAGCAACTCACAAGCCTCCCGTGCTCCCCAGTTCAGTTCCGGGAGAATCACGAGGCGTTTCTGCAAGACTCAGATCAGCTGCGGTTCATGTCGTGCCTCCATGGCCCGCGTGGAAACAGGCAGGGTTGTGCGTGCCAGCGCAGAGCTGTTCTCCCACAGCCAGCTCACAAGGTCTCCAGGATACATTTCATGCAGTTTCAAGATTTAAAGCAAAAAGAATAGAAAACAACCCCATAAATATACTGAAGAAAAATGTAGGTGAATATGTATTTAAAATTGAGCTGGGGTGTTCTTTCTAAAAAGCAGAAACATAAAAGTAAACTTAAACAGATTAACTTGATTACATAAAAATAAAAAGATTTTATAGATCAAAGAATTTTCAACACCAATACTATGATTACATTTCTATTCTTATACACTTTATTTCCTTAGATTTCAGATTGTCTTTCTTCTTAAACTGTCTTCATTTATTTATCTTCATTTTTAAAAAGTATTTCATTATATGAGATGCTTAGTCAAGTCTCTTTTTTCCAGAAGACTGTCTGGAATGCTGTAGTCAGAGAACAGCTCTACAGCCCTGGGCATGAGTGTCACTGTGGGACAGGCTTTGATGCTCTGCTAGGTAGAATCCCATATCTCCAGTATCCCATGTCTTCCTCCTTCTGGATTTCCACCTTTGTTTTCATGAAGTACATCCTCAGATAACATCCTAAGAAAGGATGTGTGAGGGGCACGTAGCTGAGTCCTTCTATGTCCACATCTAGCTTCATTTTACCCCTCCCCCTGCCACACACAAACACGCACGTAATTGATAGTTTCCCTGGATATAGGTTTAAAATAAATTTCTCCTATAATTTGAAAACATCACTTCATTTTCTTCTAAATTCCAATATTAATCTTGAAATCTCTGTTGTCAGTCTCCTTTGTATTCCTTTATATATGAGCTAGTTTTGTTTTTAATTCCTGTAATCTTTTGGGATTTTCTTTTTTTCTTTGCTGTTTTAAAATTTCACAACCATGAACCTAACTTTGAGTCTTCTATCATTTATTGTGTTTGGTTCATAGTGGGGCCTTTGGTGATCCATGGCCTTCAGTTCTGCAAAAATTTCTCATTTCTTTGATAGTTTCTCCCCTCCATTTCCTTATCTCGTTTTAGAAATCTAGTTGGTTGGTAGATCCACCTTCTAGCTATCTTTTCTTTTTTTCTCATATTTTTGAACTCTTTTTTTCTACTTTCTAGGGCATTTTCTAATCCTTCTTTCCCAACTATTCTGCTAATTAAAAAAAAATGTTGGCAACCATATTAAAATTTATCAAGATCTCTTTCTTGTTCTCTAAACCTCTCTCCTATTATCCCAGTGATTCTCAATCTTGGCTGCACTAGAACTACCTGGGGCCTTTGGAAAATCCTGTTGCCCAGACCATACCCCAGGCCAATCAAATCTGAATTGTTGAGGATAAGATCCAGGTATTGATATTTTTTAAAGCTCTCCAGTTGATACCAGTCTTTAGTCCAGTTTGAGAACCACTGCATTATCCTGTCCCTGTTTTAGATTTGCAATTTTTTTCAATATTATATATGTATATTCATTGTAGATACATAAAATATCTATTTAAACACAATTCCTGCCTTATAGATAGCAGGTATCATTCTCAAGATCCAGACTCACACATGAAAAAATAAATTTTAAATTTTGCCATAATGCAACTTAAGTTCTATTTCCAGCCTCTATTCTTGCAGATGGAAGAAATTCTATCTTAGTCAATTCAGTTTTATTTCAGTTCTGAGTTTAGACATGTGAAGTCTTTTGAATCTCTCTTAGGTAACTTATTAGGGAGAGGGGATAAAGGTGCATGGTTATTATTTTTAAACCAAAGCACCTGTTGAATAAATTAATTGTCAAAATGTAGCAGGGTCAGTGACACTTTGTTTTCCCTCTTAGCTTTCTTTATGGAGCCCAGAAATGGGATGTCATTGGTCCATGCACTACTCATAAATTAACTCATATGTTCTGCATTTTATCAAAGTAATCGGTGTATTTGTCTCATCCCTCTAGTAGATTGTATTTTTTGCTCTGTCAAAGGGAGGAATTGCATTTTATGCTTCAAATATGTCTGACAAATAAAGGCCATTTAAAAATTTTTGAATTCTGGGTGTTTTGGTCTAGATGCAAGGGCAGGTATTCAGAGGCTAGTCTGGGCTCAAAGTAAATATAATAAAATGTTTTTACACACACACACATACTTATATCCCCCTCTGCCATCCCTTCCCTTCCCTCTAACTGTATGCACATGTGTGCATTGCAGGTGGTTTCAATCCTTCTCTCTCTCTCCCCCTTTCACACACACACAATCTTTCTTCCTTGACCTGTGCCACATCGCCACAGTGCTTCGCCATGGTCTGAGAGATGGCGTGCCATCATGGCTCCCCTAATTGCCCCCTAAGAAAGGGCTAGGGGAAGGCCCCCCCCCCCCAGATCCCAGGGCAGTTGATGGGGTTGTCATTGGCAAGGCTGGAAACCAGACTCAGCTCTCTGCCTGTCCCTCTGCGATTCAGGCAGCTTTCATGTTGATAGCACATATTGAGAACAGCAAGGATAAGGTGCTTCCAACATGACAGGAAGATGTATGGGCCCTGAATGTATTATCTGTAACCCACATGAGGCATTCTTCAAGCTGAGTTATGGATTAAGGCTCTGCCTTCCTTGGCCAGAGCTAGACTAAGTACAGCTTATGCAGAATTCTTCCTTTTCTCTCTTCTACTCCTCCCATATTAGTGCCCCACCAGGCAGCCCAAGTTAACAGCCTGATGTGTATCCTCCATGTTTTTCTGCATGTTCATATAACAACACACACACACACACACACACTCACACATGCATGTATTTGGTTGTTTTACATATAGGGGATCATATGACATAATTCTCTACCTGTGTTATTCTTACTCAACAAAATTTCGCAGAAATATTTCCAAGATAACTAGTCTAGTTCTAATTCATTCTTCTTAATGGCTATGCCCAAGACTCCATGGTGTTCTGGAACAAGCTAATATTTAATAATTAGCTCTTGCAAGGGCAGAAATTGTGTGAGCTGGTTATTAAAACATAGGTAGCTTGAAATCAGAATTGGCAAACACTACAAATCAGAGGATTATTTTATTTTATTTTATTTTATTTAAAGAGTCAGTTTGGCAGCACATTACTGGTCAGATTGATTGGTTGTTCATTGTATTACTCTTATTTTCTGTTTTTCTGTGAACAATGCTGTAATTAATAAACACAAAGAAGATTTGAGCAGTGCTCTACGGCAGAGGTTTGGGCAGTTGCCCCCAAATCATTCTGAATCTAGGCTAGGCAAGCTAACAGGGGAGCACTGGGCAGCGTAACCCACTGCAGGTGCCTCTCTCCCTGCATGGCACAAACAAGCGAGGCTAGGCAGTTTAATTGTTTGAGACTGTCCCATGTGGACACTTCTTCTGAGGGCCTCCTGTGGTACTGATCCCTCATCCTCTCCTTCCATTTCACAGCCTCCTCCTTTGAAGACTTCCCTGCCCAGTGCACTTACCTGCCTCTTCCTCCTTCAATATACTGAGGAAGATCCACTGCTTTCATTAAATAACAAAGTCACAGTCTCCTGGGTTTTGAAAATTCTGCAACATGATGAGTCAGGTTGTGTGGAGGTGGGGTAGAGATGGGAAGCAGTTTGCTTCACTTGGTTTAAGCTCTTTCAGAAAGCAACGGTACCAGCCTTATGCTGCTGATCCCCATAATGGTCCCTCCAGCACAGATCTATTCACCAGCCTCCAGCTCTTTATTTCCAACTGATGCTGAGCATCAACACTTATGGCCCACAAGCACCTTAAACTCAACAAGCATCTCGAAAGTGAAAGCCCTCATCACTCCATCTCTGCCTCTCACTAGCACCATGACTTTGGATGGGGCTGCCATGTTTTCCTCTCCATGTACCCTACTTCATTTCTGTGGGGATTTAAATGGTGTTACCCATGTCAAAAGCCTACTGTTCAACAACTGTTAGTTCTCTCTCTTCCCTCTCCTGTGCTTTCTTCCATTCCTTCTTTCTTCTTTTCTCTCTTTTCTGGAGGAATAATACTCTAAATGTAGGGAAAAAGAAAATTAAAAGAGTTGCGAAAGAGAAATATGCTTGCATCTAAAGGTAGAAAATGCCCTTTAGACAGGCCACACACAAGAGTCTAGAGAGGAAAGTGACTCTCAGAGTCATTATTTTTATCACTTTTTCATTGACTAAAATTCACTGAGAGGTGAGATGAGGTGGGAGACAAGGAAGGTGAAGATTGGGCTCTTCCTTTCTTGTCACCAGCTACAAAAGGACTCCAGTCTCCAGCAGCCTGGAGCTGACGGTGCAGCTTGGGAGACTGGCCTGGCTGAGGAAGAGGGCATTGTCCAGTTGAGGCCATCCAAACCAAGGGAAAAATGTTCCTCTTGAATTTCGGTTTTTCCAACACTTGGAAATTACCGAAGGCTGGCAGGTACATCCATCAGCCCGGGATTAACACAACTATATCCATCATCCCATTATCTTCTGAGCTAGGTCATTGGAAAAAATTCATAAAACATGTGATGATAGAACTTATATAATTATTTAATAGGGTGTCAGAAGCCTGAGAGCACCAAGGCCCAATAGCATACCAAAAAGTGAAAGATTGCACATGGGAGAAGTTTGTGGTTTTGAAGAAGAAGAAAAAGAAACGAGAAAAAATACGGAGGAAATACAGCTGGCATGTGGTTTGTTTGTAACAGAGAGTCAGTGCTATTAGGGGGGATGGGTCTGAAAATGTGCTTTAAAACAGAACACCTACTAAGCGCAAGACTTTAAGTTAAAGGTGGGGATTCAGATGCATATGACACAGTGCTACACCTCTGACACGTGGCCTGGGGTCAGACAGAGCTGGGTTCCAATCTCAGCTGCACTTTGTACTTGACTTTGCAGACTTAGTTCTTAATTGGGGATTATCACCCCTGACACCACTTTCAGCCACATGTCTTGACTCAGTGTCTTAATTTCCAAAGGGGAAATTTAACCCTGCCCTCTCCAGGTGATTGATAAAGCACATGGATTTACCCTTTAGAGCAGCATATGGCAGTTATAGCTCAGGTCCTTGCACAGGCTACAGCCATGAACACTTTCACATTCCAGTCATTGTAAGAGCCTATTATGAGAACTAATGTTTATGGAAGAATGAAAGCAGAACACCTAGTTCCTTCATTTATCTACATGTTATGAATTTTATTTATTATTTGGATCAGGCTAAATCCTGGACCAACAAGTTTGGCCCCCATGGAAGCATCTCACTCAACAGCTTCTCTGCATGGGCTCTAGCTCCCCACTGCACAGCCGCATGAGAGGTCACCCTAAGGAATGTCCCATTGTGGCTTTTGTGGAGCTTTGTTTAGGACCGTCCCTGCATCTCATCACGACAGGGTCTCTAGATGAGGCAGTGTGGGGGGCTTCCTCGCGGCCCCAGGTCTTGGCATCAGGGAAAGCAGTGCATCTTCGGAGCATCGAATTGGCGCTACCTCACGGACTTGTGAGTGCTGTGAAGGACAGGGCCCCTCGGTGCTCCGTCATGAAGAGGTTCTGAGGCCGATGATGTGCGCAGATCCCCTGCCTCCCACCAACTTCCACTCTTCCTTGGCTAGTCGCTCCCCAGGCCTATTTGTCCTTTGCCTGGGTGCCCTGCACTCTTCATTTTTAATGTTTGGGTCACATGTGCTTTTGCAAATTCCACAAAATCTTTCCAGAAAAAAGAAGGAAATATATATATACATTTTGGAGATTACAGGATGTCCTGAATGGTTTCCTAATGGTTTCTCTTATGCATATTTTGTTTTCTTCTTAAGGTATAAGCAAAACAAGAGGAAGATCATTTCTTCCACTTCTTTTCTATCTGTGCTTGTTTCAGCTCAGGTCACCTGAGAAGCAAACACCAAAGACAGAATGAAGCATGCAAGAGAATGGAGGGGGGGGGGCACCTGTGAAGGATAAAGGGGAGCGGGAGCAGGAGTAGATGGGAGGGCCTTCGGTCTCTGCTGCAGGCCTGACACCCTGAAAGGAGTGTGGAAGGAAGGAAGGAAGGGAAGGAAGGAAGGAAGGAAGGAAGGAAGGAAGGAAGGAAGGAAGGAAGGAAGGAAGGAAGGAAGGGGCACTTGATGAGAGGAGCTTCCAACTGCAGTGAGCTCTGGGTCTCAGCCAGGCCTCAGTCCTCCTGCCATGCTCAGCCCTTGGCCGGGAACAGCTGGGGACGGCTGGGGACAGCACGGCTGCAGCATGAACACTTCAGTGCATCTGAAGCATGGCCGCTGGGGCTGGGCCAATACCCTCCTCACAGCTGGTTCTTGGAAGTGGGATCTGAGCGGCACGCCTATAGTGCCTAGCCACTGCTGAGTATACAGCAGGTGCTCAACACACTCCAATCCAGAAGTCTCTTCAAGCAGGGCCCTTGCTTTAGACTTTTCAGTTTCTCATCATTATCAAAACTTAGTTGTTTTTTGAGTGAAATAGGCCAGACACAAAAGGAGAAATATTGTATGATTTCACTTAGATGAAATACGTAGAGTAAGTGAATACATAGAGATAGAAAGTAGGTTTCAGGTTACCGGGGGCTAGGGGCAAGGGCAGTAGGGGAAACGGGGAGTTACTGCTTGATGGGTATAGAATTTGTCTGGGGTGATGAAAAGTTTTGATAATGGATATAGGCAATGGTAGCACAACATTGTGAGTGTGATTAACATCACTGAATTGTCCACAGGATCATGGTTCAAACGGGAAATTTTATGTTATATAAGTTCTACCATGATAAACTTTTTAAATAAAAAAGCCATTTGAAATTGTTATTAGCAATAGTATTCTAGAGGGAGAACTGTGATTGCATGATGTTTTGAAGTGATAAGTTGCTTTATCTGGGTTCTGTTAAGGCAAAGGAAGAGTCCATAAGAAAAACGCAATTCTGATTTATGTCCCTACAGATTGTGGGAATTTGGGCATTTAAAAAGATATTAAGAGATAAGGAAGAAGACCCCACATTTCAGGAAGAAAATGAAGACATTGGAGGAGGGGCAGAAGGCAGACAGAGTTAAAGGAAGAGACTTTTTTCTAAAGAATTATGGTGTATGATGGATGGATTTGGGGATGACCAGAATCTTTACTGAGTCGGTGGATACTCTTGAAGACCTTGCCATAGTCTCCACCACTGAAATGACTCACAAGGCAATATCAATTGGAAGCAAAGTCGAGTATGCATTGAAGATACCACCCTCTTGATTTGAAAGGACCCAAGGAAGTTTGCTGGGGTTAAAGACTGACTTCTATGAATGAAGAGTTGAAATGAGCTAGAAAAGCATTTGATGAAGCAAACTATGGCTCTTGATACTTTTTGTACTTTCTGAAGCTTCCTTATCTTCTTGGGCAACTATCTATAGTAATTGTATATTTCCTTTAGTAACGTCCTGATATTTAACCATGAAAATGAAAATTGGAGAAACACGCAGTTTTCAGCCTTTATTTTCTTGTCTTCGATTTTACAGTATTTGAACCTTTAATTGCCCATCTTTATATTGTCATACTTGAATTACTTATTGGGTTTTTATGACTATACATAAGTTAAAGTACCTTGCAATTCATGTAATTCCTTCTGACTTTTGACTATCTAGATGATGGATAGTATTTATGTGTTAGGTGTCATTTTGCCACTGTAGACTATAATGTAGCTGTTTAATAAGTGACACCCAAATGGCACTTTTGATCCTATGATAGCTGAGACATGTGCTTTATGTTTTCTCAAGTTTCTGGATAAAAGTAGTTGTAAGATTATTAATGACAGTGAACTGGCTTGTGTTTCTCTTAAGGAGAAGATGATATGGAAAAATACAGTCTTTTTAAAGAATGTTTGAGTGTCCTACATGGTAATTGTTTTAATTTTTTTCTGATAGCAAGAGTGAATATTTTGACAAACTGTTTTATGTGAATGGCTCAGTGTTGGAAGGCTTTTTTTATTTAAAACCTTTGGGGCTTATACAAACTGTTTTTCAAGTTTTAGAACTGATTTTCCCAGATCAAATAAAGCTTCTAAAAATAAATGCTTTCAGTAGCATGAATGGCATTGCTTAAAAAGCTGATGGCAGGATAAGCATTTGGGGTAATGTTTTATTAACATATTTGTTAGTACTTGTTCATTGTGGAAATGTGTACTTGACTAAAACCATACATGGTCATGGAAACCACTTATAGTTCAGGATATACAGGTTGTGTGTAGCTATATTATATTAAATTATTATTGCACTTAGCTTAATAAGGACAGAAATTGCATTTAATGGGATCACTGGGTGTTACTGTCTGCGAAATTGAATGTTTTGTGTGCCACTTATTCACATTATCTATAAATCAGTACTTGGGAAAATCCTACTTTCTTAACTTACTGATCCAGGGAATAAAGTATGAAAAGTTAAACAGAAAAAAGAAATTAAAATATATGGCCATGGGGGAAATCTTAGCTGTTTTGCCTGCTGTTCTCTTAAGATATTGTGTCCCATTTTTTTAGGATCTTGGAAATGATGGCTGTAACAGAGAAGTGAAGAGCACAGCCTCTGGAGCCAGACTGGCTGGGTTCATAGCCTGGACCAACTGCCTGCTTGTAAGCCGTGGGCAATTGGGCAAAGTACCAAACCTTGTGTCTCAGTTTCCTCACTTAAAAATTATGATAAGAATAATACCTACCTCTTGGTGTGTTACGAAAATTAAATGCTCCATAAAAGCACTTAGAACAGAGCTTTGGAAATAGTGAGTTCTTAGTCAATATTAATATAATGCCACCTGTCAGTACTTTTGCTTTTGAAAATTTGTTTTCCTATTTGAAAACTTCTGGTAGACATTCCAGACAGATTGGCAGAAGGCTTTAAGGAGCACTGCAGATCATTCATGGAGGCCAGTAGCAATTTAGTCAGGCCTTGGAGTCAGACCTAAAGTTGTTAGCATATAGCCAAACACACAGTAAGGACTCAAAAATGGTAGCTATTCCTACCATGGGCACTGTTAGAGTTAGTCTCTGCCTCCATGTAATCCTTTTCATGTTTCATTTACTTAGCACACATTTATGTGCAGCCACTGGGTGTCAGGTGCTGTGGTAATAGTCAGGGAATCAAAGATAAATCTCACACAGTCCTTGCCCTCCACAAGATCAGCGGCTAAGAGGAGAGAAGGTACAGGCACAAAAATTCACTATAATACGGTGTGCCAGTTTGATGTATCATGTCCCCCAAAATGCCATTATCTTTGATGCAATCTTGTGTGGTCAGACATATTAGCGTTGATTAGATTTTGGAATCCTTTGGGTGCTTCCATGGAGATGTGATTCAATCAACTGTGGACAAGACCTTTGGTTGGATAATTTCCATGGAGGTGTTGCCCCACCCATTCAGGGTGGGTCTGAATTAAATTACTAGAGCACTATATAAGCTCAGACAGAAGGAGCAAGCTTGCTACAGCCAAGAGGGACACTTTGAAGAATGCACAGGAGCTGAGAAGAGAGGAGCTGCAGATGAGAGATAGTTTGAATTTGGCCGTTGAAAGCAGACTTTTGCTCCAGAGAAGCTAAGAGAGGACAAACACCCCAAGAGCAACTAAGAGTGACATTTTGGAGGAACTACAGCCTAGAGAGGAATGTCCTGGGAGAAAGCCATTTTGAAACCAGAACTTTGGAGCAGATGCCAGCCACGTGCCTTTCCAGCTAACAGAGGTTTCTGGACACCATTGGCCATCCTCCAGTGAAGGTACCCAATTGCTGATGTGTTACATTGGACACTTTATGGCCTTAAGAATGTAACTGTGTAACCAAATAAACCCCCTTTTATAAAAGCCAATCCATTTCTGGTGTTTTGCATTCTGGCAGCATTAGCAAACTAGAACATACAGGACAGAAAGTCATTAGAATGCTAGTAGAGGGCTGAACAGAGTGCAAAGAGAGTCGAGAAGAGGGAGAAGCTGCTTCAAGTTGGGACATCAGCGAAGACATTCCGGAAAGATGGAGCCTCCACCTGGCCCTTGCTTGCCAAGATCCAGACCCAGGAGGCTGGGCATGTGCAGGTAAAGGGCCCTTTCCAAAGGGAGAGATGTGGGGAACCATTTGTCATCTGATACAGCCTGGCCCAGGGGCTGTGTTTTCAGGGAGGTGTTGCTATGTTGTAAGGATCTTTATCTGCATAGAAAGAGAAGCTTATTAGTACCCACAGGTCCTAGAACAGAGGGGAGCTGCAGGCCCCGCAGTGTCACGTGGGGAAACGTGGCCAGAGTTAGGCTCACCCCAGCAGGCGGGAAGCAGAGGCCACAGCGGACCTGGGCCTCTCCTTTACAGTGTTACATGGGTGGAGCTGCAGTTTGGTCAAGCAAGAGTGGGGATTGGGGAGTTTGTATTTGACTTTGTGGGAGTAGGATGTGGGGAGGAGAGGGAGAAGCTGTTTATCTTGCATAAGCAGGGGTCGGGGTGGCCACTGAGGGACCTAACGATAGGGTGTGAGATGCTGAGGCATCATGACAGTGGAAAAAGCCCCCACTTTATATTTTAATCCGCAAATTTACTACACCTGTCTTACAGGAACCAGCTGCCTCTCAAATTGCATCACCATAAACTGCAGAATTACATGGTGCGTCAGAAATAATAACAATGATAGCCTCAAGCCCTGTCATCAGTACCTTTTGAGCATTTCATAAACAACATTCATCTCCGAAAGGCTGATTTTCTGGGATTCATGAGAAGGGCATCGGGACCTTTTCCTTTGTTGTGGGCCTTTAGTGGGATAATTGCAGGAGGTGCCTGGGTGCCTGGTGACTCCATCCCTCAGGGGTATTGCCTCCTGTCTCCTGCGTAGCCCGAATTTGCTGCAAATCGTGTTACTTGTTCTATTTGATGGTCCTCTGCCTTCACAAGCCTCCACTTTGCACACACCACTAGGCTTCTTCTAAAATGCCTGCAATCTGAGGGCGCCTTGCCAAGTCCCTTGGGCTTCTGTTCCACAAAGCTTCCCCTTGGAAACTGGTTGCGATTCCAGTAAGAATGGAGGATCACTGACCACATTTCAATGGGCCCTATTTTGGACCACTGGATGGACAGTAGGGAATTTAGGTGTTTTTTGTTTTGCTTTGTTTTTTGTCGGCCTTTAGAACCATGGGAGGCATCGGGGGATCTCATTTAGGTTTTCTGATTTGATTGTGTCACTCCTGGTTCTAAAGTGGCAAAAGAGCAGGGAAGCATGCAGTACTTCAAGAGGTGAGGCAGGGAGCTGAATTCCTGGCAACACTGGAGGTGCCCTTCCCTGAGATGGGAAGGACGGGAGGAGGAATCGGTTGTGGGGAATGGGAGCTGGGGAAAACTGGAGTTCAGTTATGGGCATGCTGCATTTTGAGATCCCTATGAAGCCATCCAAGTGGAGATGTAGAGTAGGCAGTTAGAGATCTAAGTATGGAGTTCTGAAAAAAGGGTTGAGGTTAGAGATACAACAGATAGAGATAAAGAGTAAGATAAATTTAGGAAACTATAAGTGTTATTTAAATAAGTGTTATTTAAATCAATAAATTATAATTATTAACAAATTACAAGTGTTATTTAAATCAATGGGACTGAATAATTTCACCAAGGAAAGAAGAGGAAAAGATCCCTAGAGTCTTCCAAAAGTTTAGAAGAGAGAAGAAGATGACCCAGCAAAGGAGACTAAGAAAAAGTAGCCAAAGAGGCAGGAAAAGATCCAAGAGAATCTGGAACAGTGGAAGCCAAATGAAGGAAGCATTCAAGGAGGAGGGTGTGATCAGTCTTGCTGGATAACAAATAAGTCCAGTGAGGGGACAAGTGAGAATTGAATGTTGGGTTTAGCAGTATGGAATTCACTGGTGACCCTTACAAGAGCAATTTCAGGGAAGTTTGCTCGGGCTTCTGAGCCCATGTTCCTGCTATGCCAACCTGGGTTCCAGCCCTTTCCTATGCTGATCTCTGCTTCCTCTTCCTGGTTCTCACTCTCAGAATTCTCCATGCAATGGATATCCTTGAAATCCTTTGCCACTGCCTTGACCTTGTCTCCAGACATTACAGAGATTCTTAACTTTTTTTGGGTCAGAGACTCTCAGAGAAACTGATGTAAATATGTGCTCTTTCTCCACATACACAATACATACATGCAAAATTATGTATATAATTTCAGGGACTCACAAACTTCCTAATCCCTGGTTAAGAAAGCCTTCCTCAAGCCTCATTTAATGAATTTCCTTCACCTCTGACAACACAGAGGCCTTAAAGCCTTACTTTGTCAGTCCCAAACCTCCTCAGATCAAAAACCTTGTTCAAATCAAAGACGATTAGAGCTAAGAGCAAATAATGTTTTTTAATATAAGCCCTCAGTGAGGCAAACTTTGGATAAATACCAGAAGACACAGTAACTGATTCTTATATAGAAAGGTGTATTAAAGGTAATGATTTCACCTATATTCACAACTTCTTAGCCCAACTTTAGATCTGATCTTTTCTTCCAGCTTCCATAGGTAGTTAGACTAGAGGCAGCCAAATCTCCTGTGCCCAGGAATCATAAACTCAACATCTGTGGGACCCAGGCACATAATGAAATAGGCTGCATGCAAAACAATCAAGCAATAGGATCTATAGTGACGGGCAAAGGGGAGCGTACATAGTCTGTTTCAAAGGGCAGCTGCTACTCTGCTCTAGAAAATTGTTGACATGCAAGGATGTCAACTCAGTATTGCTAGAATTTCTGAATTTTCACATGGATTAAACAAAATACATAAGTAGCCTGAATCTGGTCCAAAGGCTACCAGCTTATGATGCCACAGAGAGGACCAAAGTATGTTTAGAGATTAATTTCAATGTGGAAGCTACTTCAAAACTTTCTTTTTCATTGTGACAGATTGTATTTTCCAAAAATGGCCAGCGCAATATTTCCAGTCCCATCCACCTGTCATCAAATGAACCTGGAACTTGGGCAGCCTTTAGTAACTACTTTGGAAACAAAAATGCAGCAGAAGTGATGCTGAGTAACCTCCCAGGCTAGGTTGTAAAAGTCAGTAATCTCTCTCTCTCTCTCTCTCTAGCCCACAAGAGCTCACACGGAAATCCTCATCTGGAGAGGAACTGAGGGACCCAGCCAACATCAACAGCCAAACGTATAAGCGAAGGAGTCTTCAGATAATTTGAAGCCTGAGCCTTTGTAACTTCCAGCTGCGGCCTCAGATATTGTGGAGCAGAGAGAGCTGTCACTGCTGTGCCTTGTCTAAATCACAGACCCACAGACTCTGTGCGTATCAGAAACAGTTATTTTATGCCACAGCATCAGAGTGATTTGTTAGGCAGCCACGGTAAATGAACTTCCATTCATGAATATGCTTCAACAAGGCCATCTGTGGGAGACACCTTTTAGAAACATCTCTTCTCTCTGGGATCTTCTTAAATTATAATTTTCTTTAATTATGTCCCCACTGACTCTTTGATGACTCTGAATTCCTGACTTTTCTGGGAATACAGTGTTCATTTGATGGATGCTCCAGTTGTTCTCCGTGGGAGCAGAGTCTGGCTGCAAAGAACATGGCCTGTGACCAATTTTAGCTCCTCTCCACTTTCCCGAGAATCTCACTCAGGCATGCGCTGAAGCGGACTCCCAGCCATGTCTGCAAATAAACCCGCCTAGGTGGCCCTGCTATGTTTGCATTCTTTAACCTTGCCACTTGCTAAAAACAGTAGTTTTCATCACGCAGGCTTTAGTCTCAGTCTCTAAATACTGCTCTTTTGTTTGAAGTGCCTCCCCCCACCACCTTGTCCATCAGAGTCTCGGCTCAAGCAGTACATCCTCTGGGAAACCCCACCTAACCACAACCTTTCCCCAGACAAAAATTAGGGGCCCTCTGCCCACAGCAAACATCTGGGGCAGCACAGCCTGGTGTGGCCGAGTTGGGATGGCTGAGGTTGGGACCTTTTGGCCAGAGAG
>PVKY010001505.1:0-31445 GCA_004027775.1 Bradypus variegatus | reverse complement strand
CTCCAGCACCAGCCAGCAGGACTGCCAAACCACAAACAGGTCCACCCTTGCAAAAGCCAGAGTTCCCCTGTGACTGCCCATCTCCCAAAATTCAGGGGCATCTATGGGCTTATGAGCCCAGAACAAACTACTCACCAGCAATGCTTAGAGCTTACAGTGCTCTCCTTCCTGGGCACAAGAAGCAAACCACCGTGCCAAACCCTTCACGGGCCAGCGGAGACACAAGTGCATTCCTAGGTGTGAAGCGCAACCACGTAGCCAGGTTGTGTGGTGCACAATCTACAATCTGTGCCCAGCCCCCCTCTCCCTCCCCACACCCCAGTGTGAACAGCAGGGAGGACTGTGAAGGGGTAAAGTGAAGGGAAGCAGGAGGGCCTGTAGTGAGAGGAACAAATCACTCAAAGCTGCCTTTCTCTGTGCCTCAGAGGAGGGCGTGGCCACCCAAGAGCGACGTGTATCAGTCCAGGATGTATGACTCTACACACTTTGGGGAGGAGTTCCACATTCAGTATATCATTTCTGTGGATATTATTCTGGACTTGAGTTTGAGGAGAAACATGGCATCCCGGGAAGAGTGTCTGGAATCAAGTAAGACTTCTGAATGGATGGAGGTCCAGGCTTGGTTTCAGGGAGTTGACAGAAGCCAACTCCACAAAGACTATGCAGAAAGGGGATCCCAGCTTCACACACCTGAACACTTGAGTGGGGTCTACAGATGGACTTCCATAAAAATCCATGCAACACTCTCCCTTAGGACTCATCTGTTTGGTAAGTTTCCTTTTCTTTCCCTCTTAAGCCATGCAGAAATAGAGGGTCCTTCAGGATATAGGCCATCAACTCCCTGAACACCCAGGAAATATAAACTTCTGAAAATGTTTCTTGCTGTTCTCCTACTAACAGCAGTTTCTGACTTTGGGGAGTACAGAAGAGGGTGCTCCTCTCCCGATCAACAGTTTCTAGGGGAAACTGCCATGCTTATGCTAAAAGGGATCTATTAAGATTCTGCAATTTGCTTCTAAACATTCTAATTATATCCCCCCTACACAATTTGAGTCCTACCCTCACCCGTGAACATGACCCTAAATCCAATATTCAGCTTAGGCTCTTAGGGATGAAGCTGTTTGGGTAAGTCTAAGAAAATCATTTCAGTTTTGGGTAAGTGAGAAAACAGAAATTATGCTTCAAGAAAATTTGCAGGGACAAGGTGCTCATGCTAGATATTCTACAACAGGTATTTATTTTAAATGTTTCATTACTCTTTTTGGGTAGGAAAGAACACATCTTTTCAAACTTTCCACACTAGGTCCTGAGTTATATATATTATAAAAATGTTTCCATTGGGAAATCATAACAGCCAACAGGCATGATTAGATGAAAGCCCTCTAGTGGAGTGGGTTTGGGGTGCACTGGTGGGGGGGACAGGGAGAGTCACTGCATACACTGACATGTTTCACTGAATGTGACATGGCTTCTCATTGCCACAAGCTTCTTACCCCATCCCCCAAACCACTCAGATGTGGTATGGATTCTTTTGAATGTGGAAAGCCAGGAGGTCCATACATCTGGAAATGGTCTTGTCCCACCCTGATACTTGCCAACTCTATGCCTTCATAAGGATATCACAGCCAAAACATTATCTCTCAAGAATACCAGAATGGCTAGTTTTCATGTTCAAAGAAACCTAACCCTGCCTTAGGTTTGGTTATTTACTTTGCTTTAAATAAACCTCCCAGTCCTCTTTCTTTCATTACTTACCACACTCCGCTGTGAATTGGTTGTGTATCGCCTGTCTTCTACCCCCTTCAGACTGCAAGGCCCTGGAACAAAGGTCCCTCAGTATTCTCTATTCTCCCCCCATCAAAGGAGCACGTCCATTGTAAGTGCTAATAATGTCTACAGACGTTATTAGTTATTCAGAGGCTAGTCAGCTATTCAGAAGTCTTTCTCTGCAAAAGGAAACTGTAGCCGACTCTCCCCCAATTTACCAGTGTCTGAGATGAGGCCCAAGTGGTAGGAAGTAGCCAGGAAATGTTCCCACTCTGATCATAACAATCAGTTCAGCTAGGGGTAGAGAGCTGTCCCAGCCAGGAGGCAAGACAGTCATTCAGCCAGCAAACCCTGACCCCTGGGCCTGCTCAGCCCTGCTCTGGCTCTGAAGCAGATTCGAAGACTAAGCTAATGCAGGAAAATGCTAACAATGTGTTCCCAGATCTCCAGGTATTCATAATTTGCAGGGGTGGAGATGAGCCAAAGGAAAGAAAAATTCATAGAAAGAGCCCAGGGAAAGACGTGGTAGAAGGAGAGCTTAAGGAACTGACGAGAAGAATAAAAAAGGGTAGTGGACACAGTTGGTTAGGAGATAGACATTAAGGAGTCAAACCTGGATATGTGGTTACAAACAACATGAAAACCCAGCATGGGGAAGAGGTGGTCATGTGACTGTTTTGTTCCTATGGTGTCTCTCCTGCAGGCACAGAGAGATTGCAGGCATCCTCAGGGACCCCTGTCCATGTCTCTACTCCTGGGTGCCTACACCCCTTTCAAATGGTGCATGCAAGCATCAACCCTGGCGCCTGTGAGACCCATGCTGATGTAAGTATCCTCTCACACCCTCCCCCCACTCCAGCCCACCCTTCACCCCCTGCAGCCTGGTTAGTGCACAAGCAGTCACCCAGAGGCCTCTCGATGCCCAGACTCCAGAAAAAAAGCAGTCAGAGAAATGCAATGCAACGTGAGTTTACCTTCCAGAGCTGGGGTGAGACAACCGGCTGCTTGGTAAGCTAAGCAAAAAACAGCAAATGGAATCATTAGGCCAAAAAAGCAAGGAGAGGAAGAGGCAAAATCAACAACAGTCGCACCATCTGGGGCCCAGAGGCCTTTCTATTAAAAGGGACCAGCTGTCTTAGTTGGCCTGCTCCAGCTAGCAAGTGGCCCCACCACCAGACACCAATGTATCTGAAACCAAAGAGCTCATTAAGTGCAGCAAAGTCCAGGAAAATGGTTAGGCAGGAAGGAGGCCCCTTGGCTCTGTGCTTTGAGAAAGGTGTGTTCCAGGTATTTGGGGCACTGCCCCCCAAAGGGGGCATACAGATGCTTGGCACATTTCCTCCACCTTCAGCACACCAGCCTGGGAGCAGCTCCTGCTTGAATCCTTGGCCTTCTGGGGAAGAAGTACCCTCATTCCTGGAAATCCCATGACAGGCTAGGAAGGAGGCAGGTGGCTTGGAGAACACCCACCATTATGTTAAAATATGGTTAAAGAGGCCACGCAAGGCAAACCAGCTGGGAAAGTGAAGAGGAGAAAAACAAAGCTGTTAATTCAGCAGGAGCCAGAGGCACCCGGCTTAGTCAGACCAGCACAGAACCCATTCTGCCTAGGGGCCCCGATTGCCCCTCCTGCCTGAGACAGCTGGGAGTAGACACCAGCCAGGGACCAAGTAGGCCACTGGGGGGTGAGGGCCCACCCATGGCCGTCCCTCAGTGGAGATCCAGTCAGTTGGTACAAGCCAACTTTTACCTCTCCCTCCACCTTGCCTAACACAAACATCTCCAGTAGGATCCCAGACCCCAGTTCTTTGAGTCACCCATCCACCCTCGCCCCCTCCAGCTGTCCCTACCATGATAAAAGCTCTCCCTTCTTTACTATCAGCCCTGCCTGCTCAATGGCACGTCCAGTCCACAGTGCTAACCACAAGAAAACTCCATCGAGTTGTCGTCTCTTTGTAACTACAAAACTGAACTCATCTTCTTCCCCAAACCCTGGCTTCCTTCCAGTCCTCCTGGTTTTGTGGATATCACCAGTATTCTCCCAAACTCCCAAGCTTAAAACCTGCCATCTTGTCATATAACTATGTAGCTTACATGGGGTGACAGTGTGATTGTGAAAACCTTGTGGATCATATTCCCTTTATCCAGTGAACAGATGGATGAGTAGAAAAATGGGAACAAAAACTAAATGAAAAACAGAGTGAGATGGCAGGGGGGTGGGGTGGTGATTTGGGTGTTCTTTTTTACTTTTATTTTTTTATTCTTATCTTTATTCTTTCTGGTGTAAGGAAAATGCTCAAAATAGATTGGGGTGATGAATGCACAACTATATGATGGTGCTGTGAACATTTGATTGTACACCATGGATGACTGTATGGTATGTGAATATATCTCAATAAAACTGAATTTAAAATAAAGCAAACCTGCCATCTTGGACTCCTCCCTCTCCTCCATCCCCCAAATCCAGTCAGTCAACAATTTTTGACCCTTCTCTCTCCCCTTCTCTCTCCTCCTGCTGTTGTGCTCTGATCTGGACTCCCAAGGATCCCCCTTTGATGGCCACCACAGCTCCCTTCTCCTTAACCCCTCAGGTCACACCAATTCCCTGAACAAAATGCTATCTCCCACCCCACTCCACTGCCTACTATATTAAGTCTCAACTCTTCGGGCATTTAAGGCCCATCTGATCTGCTCTCACCCTCACCACAACCATGGTTCTCTCTGCTTCGCAACACTTGTGCTCTACTCCAGCCAGACTTGTTCCTGTGCTGCCATGAACACATCCATTCCTGGTCTCTGTTGCCTCCACTTTTGTCCTCCCTGCTTGGAAAGGCTTCCTTCCTTCCTTCTGCTTAACTAAATCCTGCCCACACAGCTTTAAAGCCTAGGTCTTTGGTAGCCTCTGCAGCTCTCAGCACAGTTCTAGGCCTGCAGTGGTATTCAGCAGCTGTTTTATGGAAGGAAGGAAGAGACACAAAAAGGGAGGGGAGGAAGCAGGGAGGGAAGTACATCTTTTAAATGGGAAGGGTCTTGCTCTCCAGAAAGAGCTACTGCTCCAGAAAAGATGTAAAGAAGAGAGCAAGAGTGCAGCTGCCTTTGCTCAGAGCTTTGATAAACCTCTGGGGGCTGCATAGGCAGAATCTCCTATGGCTGCAAGGCAATGGCCAACTCCATCCTTTCCTGACCATGAGCTTCCTTTTACCCCTCACATTAGCGCTGAGAGATTTCTGCTTTGTTGGTCTGAATTTCTTCCTTGGGAAGGAGAGGGAGAGTCAGCTCTTTGATTCAGAGAAGAAAATATCAGGTTCCACAGGTGACACCTGTAAGTGGGCAAGGGACTGAACTGGGATAGCACTCCAACTCCTGCTCTCTATGTGACTGGTTGTGTTGCCCAGCTCCCTGACACCACTGTCCTGCTTTCTCTAGGTCTCACCCATACACCCTTACCTGAGCTGTCAGAGGCACCCTGTCTTTAGCTAGGCTCAAGGCTTTCACCCAGGCAGGGAGCTCCTCATTGACTGCCTCTGAGAGGGTCAGAATCAGAGGCATCAAATGTTGAGGCACAAGGGCCTTAAAGGGTTCCTAATGCTACCTTCATTTTACAGAATGGGAATTCAGGGCCTTGTAAAGGAAGATCTCCTCACACATAAAGGAGAGAAGTAGGTCTGGGGGAAATCAGGACTGCCCATGGAAGCTGGGGGCCTCCCACTCTTGACTGATTTTCATCTATTCTGGAACATATAAGCCTGTTGCCTCAGTTTCCCTGACAGCCCTAAACAACCTACCTGTCCCAAGCAGAATAGCAGAGGTTACAAAGCTGCCTATAGCAACTTCACAGGCTCTGCTACTGCCCTGAGCTCACCTGCACCAGGACCTCTGAGAAATGAGGGAGCAGGGACTTTTGGGGGTCCTTCAGAAGCCCATCCAACTGTGGGTGCCTTAATCCACCCTAGCCCACCCCTACACCCTCCTTCCCATAAAGGTGAGACACTAGAGGGAGGGTGAGCTAGGAGGCTGGGACTACAGTCTGGTGGGACAATCTGCCTGTTGGGCCTCTGATCCTAGTCGTCATTGGACACATCCTTGAGCATCCTGACTACGGACTGTAAACCCCTCCAGGGCTAAGGGGAAATGATGACAAGTACCCCAGCCCCTAGCCTAGCCCAGCCCAGCTGACCATCAACTTCCAAGGGCAGCCCATCCATATAAGGGCCCTAAGAAGGATGCTTCAAGCGCTCCATGACAGATTTGTATAAAGGTAGGTACAGAAAATGTTGGAACAAAGAGTGAGTGAGGACAGAACTCACCTCCATCAGGAGCCTGGGATTGTCAGGGATCAGCTAGGCTGGACCTGGGGACAATTGGGAAGTCCTCAAAGGACCTCTTTTTTTCTTATCTCTTGGGCTCTCTCCCTTCCCCACAGGCAGACTGTTCTAAGGGACAATGGGCTGTAGGATCATCTCCCCCAGATACAAGGGTCAAGCAGCCCCATTCACATCCTTCCCTCTTTGGCCAAAGGCCCTCAGGACCTGTGGGGGTCAGTGGTCAGCTGGCAGGAGCAGTGAAAAACTTTGTGGGAGCAAAACACAGCCTAGAGTTCTGGGCTAGAAAACCCTCTTTCCCCCTGCCCCTGCCCTGCCACCTCCAAATGTTTGATGAAAAGATTCTCCTTCTAAGAGGGTCCCCATTTAGGTCAAAGGGGGACTAAAGTCAACCACTTCCACTCCACCTCTATCTCTGAGGCTGGCACTCTGTTTCATGCTTGTCAGATAGGCAATTGAGATTCATCTGCAGCACCAGCACCATCTCCACTCTCCAGCCTTTGTCCTCACAGCCCAGGCCCACCCCACCCCCACCCCCACATAACATACATTCTACCTGGTTTTCAAGCCACTGTTCCTTCCCTCCCTTCCTTTCCCTCCAGTACTGTTTTGTCAAAGAAAAGTCCTGCTTCCACCTCTTCTATTTGCTCCCCTGACATCAACAAAGGCCAGAAGCAAGAGGCAAAGCCCAGACAGAGTCACTGAGACAGTGTGGGACAAGTGTGAGGCTCCCACATGGGAGTGAGCGTCACCCAGGACTGGAGTGAATGTCCAAATTTCATTCCGATTTTTCTGGAGTGGTTGGGAGGAAGGGGCATTCTTTGCTGGCAGCCAAGGGCCTTGTACTGTCTGATTCAGTCGCTAACACCAGCCCTCAGCCCTGCCCTAGACATGTGACACCGTTTGACGAGTTTTATGCAGAAACCGGTTCCGGTTACATCTGAACTTTTCCAACTCCAAGGTCAATAGGACTCAGCCAATCTACGAGGAAGTGCCCAGACTTTTCCTGAATGTCCTTGCTGCCTGTTTTTGTGCTGTTTTAGGAGCATAGAACAACAGGTCCTGAGACAACTTCAATGGATTGGCTCTTTTCTGCATTACCAGAACAAGTCAAGTTCTAGGGAAATTAACAACTACTATTCCAATAGTCAAACTGTCACATTTCCTTTGGAAAGTAGGCTCCAGAGTTGGAGGGAAAACTGAGCAGCCCACAGGGGGCAGGAAGTGTTCGTCTCCATGGCAATGCAGGTGTCTGTATGCCCTTGAGTACCTATAAGCTTGACTGTTGTACATCAGCATCTGTGTCTTTCTATTGTGGGTAACCTAGCTCCTAAAACAAAACCACCACACCTCTTTAGCTCTTGGTAGAGGAGTGAAGGGCTCATCAGCGTGACCCCTCCCTTGACACTCTCTGCTGCCCCAAACTGGAAAGGGCAATTGGCTCTCTCGGAGACACGAGCCCTCAATCCCCGACATCCCCAGACAGGACCAATAAGCACCTCATCCGATCCCCTCTCCTCACCAGCCTCCACAAGCGTCCTGGAGAGCACCCAAGTCTTGGGCACAGAGAAGGAACCTTATTTGCACACATTTATTTCTTCCTTCTGAATCCCTCCCACCCTGAGTTAAGCAGCCCCCGCTCAGGCAGCCCCTAGAGCGGCTCCTCCACCACCACCTCTCCCTGGTGGGTGCTCTCCCCCTCCCTTCCAGTCAGAGAGGAATTTTAGGCATTCTGGCTTGCCTTATCACTAACTGTGGAATCCAAGTCCAGGGAGTAGCTGGTGCGTGGGAGGAGAGGTGTGGGTGGTGAGGGGGCAAGGCAAGAGAGATAAGGGAAACCACCGGGCCCCTGAGATCTCCCCCAAGGTAGGGCCTTTTTCCCTTCTGCTGAGCCTCCCATTGTTAAGAGGCCTGAGGCCCATGGGCCATGAGGGGGTCCAGAGGAGCCCTGGGGGGCCGTGTGGGCCATTTGGCCTAGCCATGTCCCCAGGCCTTGGGCCTTCAGGCTGGAGAGAGCTGGAAGGACTCGTCTCCCCACCTCCCCACCCTCCGCCCAGGCTTCCAGAGGCCGGGCTGCGCTGCCGGCACTCCGGGACCCCATGTGAGGGCCTCGCTCGCCGCCTCAGCGGGTCCGAGGCGCCGCCCCGGCCCGGCGTCTCAGACGCGACTCACCTGGTCTCTGGACGCACGCTGAGCAGGTAGCTGCGGCTGGCCGGGCTGGGGGTCCACACCGGCACGTCGTCCTCGCCGTCGCCCTCCTCCTCGGACCGTACGCCCGAGCCCCACCCACGGCTGGGGGCCCTCTGCGACCCCATGGCGCCGCCTGCCCGCGCTGCTGCTGGCCCCCGCCGGCCCTCCAGGCCCCTGCTCGCCGCCAGGCCACCACTCCCGCCCGAGGCTGACGCGCGCGCCTATTTATAGCCCCGCGGCCCCGCCGTCGTCACCTGCTGCTGTCCCTCCCCCGGCCAGGCCAGCCGAGAGCGGCCTCCCAGGCGCCGGGGGGAAGAGGGGGTTCACCTAGCCGCAGGGTCCTCTCGCGACCCGCCATGACCTGTCCGCAGGGGCCGACCACCGGGTTCATTCATTTACTCACTCAGCCGACCCACGGACCTTCTAAGGAGCACCCGCTCCCTGCTTGACGTTGCCTGGGCTCCGGGCGAGGGGCTCAGGAGCGGCGGCGGGGAGCAAAGCGGGCTCGCTGTTCTTGAAATGGAAACGAGGAAATGTCCCTTTTCGTTGAGTTCCTAGGACCCCCGTTTCCTTCCAATCTTTCTTCCCTGCTCCTACTTTTGCAGAGGAGGAAGCTCAGACTCTATCGGCTCCCCAGGGGAGGTGGCCTCGAACAGAAGCAGGGGTTGCAAAGAAGTAGCTGAGTGGAGTCCCCACAGCCTGGAGGGGCCAAAGAGGCCAAGGGAAAGGGGCGTTCTGTAAGCTGCGGTAGGAAGTGCTGTAGGAATGTGTTCCTGGTGCTATATCAGGATCCCCTCTCTGGGTTGTGTTGACCTTCCAGGGGCCTCAGGGTAAACTGAGTGCTTTTGATAGGAAAGTCTTGGGTTACTATTAATTAACATTCTTAACTGAGCATAACAAGGGAAGCTGTTCCCTGTTAGAGTCCCCCAGGACACTCTGACCCCACTACATCACCCTCTCACCAAGATCTATTTGAACATGGCTGTTATTTTGACTTAGTTTCATCTCTTCCACTTTCTTACCCGTTTCACTATCTTCTAATGCTGACAATTCAAAGGGCTCCTCTGAAGCACTGGCCATTCGCTAGAGGGACACCGTTCCACATTCGCCACTGTCTTCGGTCTGGACTTACTAAAAACAATAATGGCTACCTCATACTGAGTACCACTCAGTATCAGGCACTGGTCCCTGGCATCATTCTAGTCTCTCTGATGACGCAGCCAACACCCTGGCCACTGGTCCATTGACCTCATCTTTTCATAGGCCTTTACCCCTCTTCCCTCTACCAACCCAATCAAATGCCCACCACTTGAGGCCCTTCTCATCAGGAATTTCTCCACCGCAAAAAATGCCAGTGTCTTACCCTTCCATCTCCCAAGGCCGCTCTTGGCTTCAGGGCAATTCCAGACCTCAACTCTCCCCTAACCTCCCCATTCTTGAGGTCTTTCCTGGCTTCTTTTATCCATTACCACCCCATCCCTGCCTTGCTACCCCTTCCCCCCAACATAGACACAGCAGAAAGTTGACAATAACTTCAATTACACTCTCCTCAGGGATTTCATTTCACTTGTCCTTTGTGGTTAACCTTGCTAAGGTTACTTTGCTGGTTCCTCACCTGGAATCTGGGTGTGGGTTTTTTCCCGCTCCAGGTTGGCCAATATTTCTGGTTTCTGTCCTGTACAGACGGCCTCAGACCACTTGGCAATCCTTTTCCTTTCCCTATAGCAACTGTTCCAAACAAGATACCAAACTCCCCTTTGTTTTCCTCACTTGCAGTGGTCAACTGTTGTTTCAAAGTACAGAGAAATATGAGAACAACAGGCAAGAACTTCAACTTTAAAGGATGACAGGCTATCTATATCATCCCTATTCCCCACTAATCTCTTCTTCAAAATGTATATTGTTCCTTTCCAAACTTCTGGCCTTCTTGGGGCCCTGCTCCATCAGTTGTCCCTGTCCTTCCCTGCCCAGCCTTCTTCCCCACAGCCTCTGCAGAAGATCAAATGTTTAGTTTTCCCTGAAATAGTTACCCCATCCTTTACTTACCTTCACCACTAAACTTCTCAAAAGAGCCCAAGGGGAACCAGTCAAGTTGTCAAGCAGTAATGGATTACCAGAATTGGGTTATAAAGTACAAATGCTGGCCTCCTGAATAAGGTGGAAGAAGCCAGTGAGCAGAGCTGAAGCATAAGGCCAGAGCCAGACCTGTTCATCAAGGGTGGCCAGAAGCCTGTCCCTGAGGGTTAGCGTGGACTCCAGAGGTGGTCCCCAGGCCTGGAGCAGGAAGAAGTCTGTGAGTAGAACACGTAGCCCCAGCTATGTGGAGAGGAGGAAACAGAGGGTAGGGGATCAAGTCAGAGTTGGCAGGAAAGGAACTTGGTAGTCATTCAGTACCCCTTCCATCTCTACTCCACCTTGCTATTGCAAGGCCTCAGTGCTTTCTAGGACACCCCTGCTGGAGGTGCCCACAGTTTATGCATGGACATCTCCAGGGATTAGGAATATGCTACTCCACCAGGCAGTCCTTTTCCTTTTATTGAATCAAATTCTGTTCTGCCCTCTGACACCACACAGAGAAAGTCTAGACTCCCTTTTGCTTTAATAACCCTGCAAAGGTGTAAAAATGCTGATCATGCAACAGCTCTTTTCTTGACGATACAGCAAGTTCTCTCAATAGTTTTTCTTGAGCAAAATGGCACTGAGAACTCCACACCATGCCAGACATTCCCCTCTGGATATGTCCACTTAGCCAATGTCCCCCTTAAGCTAGTGTGCCATGAACATCATACTTCACATATATGAGCTCTTCAGGGCAAAGTGAAGTCCAACTATCATCAACTTCACTCTGGTCAGTAGACTTTGAAGATATTATTTTGCTTTTTTGGCACCCATGTGCACTCATGTAGAGGTAGCCTTTTCTATAGGCTGTGGTCACAAGATATTGAGGTCAAAGGTCATTGAGAACTTCTTTATGAAGCATCTTCAACTTCTACACCAGTTAAGGCTCCCCAGACCTCTGGCCCTTCTCAATGCAGATCATTTATAGGCAAGTTAACCAAAGTCCTGTTCACCCCTCCAGTTTCCTCTTTCTATTAATTACTCTTGCTCTTGATTCCAGCCATTCTGAAGTAAGGTCTTAGCCCCGAGCTCAACAAAGAAGCCCCAAGATCTCTGCTGGTCCTTTCCTCCCATGGGAACCTACTGCCTACTGCTGTAAGCAGCCCTTTCTGCAAGTCAGCCTGCAATGCTCTTGTCTACTTGTCTGATCTCCCTCCAAAAGCTCCCACAACTCCCAGCTCAGGGCAGCTGAGCCCATTCCTGGAGGTTGGAGACTCCAGGTTCTACAGCTCTGGGATGAGCTGGCCACTCTGGCATGCTAATCTCCAGGGACTGGAGACATGACCACAGCTGTGCTTGGATAAGTGAACACCAATTAAAGGATTACTGGCAACAAGAAACCACTCTGGATTCTGGTTTGATTGGAAGGAGAATTTGGGACTCAAGTATAGAACTGCCCTAGCCAGGCACCTTCCCCAGCCCACCTGCTCTGATTCCACACCAGACCAGAGGGGCTAGGAATTTATTCAGCAAATCTAAGCATAATTAGAATAAAATAATCATTAGATAAGAGAGTGGTTTCTGTGGTGGTCAAGAGGGCAACAATTAGTTGGTGCACCCAGAATACCAAGTCTGCATCCTCAATGAAGCTTAGGAAAGGCTCCACCAAGCCCTGGGCTCTCCTGGTTTCTTACAAGATGAATCTGTCCTTTGCCCCCCCTTCAAGTCTTTTTCAAAGGAACTCTTTGTATCTCAAGTCTCCTTTTTCTCAACAGCCATCAGACACTACTTCACATTCTTATTTTAAAAATGTTAGTATGTCCCAGCAACAGCTGTTGTCATTACTGTTCACCCATGTTATGCCATTGATAGAGGAATCCGCTGCCTCTATTTCTGATCTCCCCAGCACCCACCACACTTCCTCCTAACCAGCCACTCCTAGTTTCTGCCGACCCCCCCCAAAAAAAAAAACTCAAGTGCATTTCCAGGTTCTCAACTCTGCCACCTGTTAAACTCTCCTCCTGCTCCTCTACAACTTTCTATCCCTTTCTCTACCACCCCCTTCTCACTTCCCCACCCTGTCTTCTCCCTTTCCTCATTATTTAATCATATGCAAGGCCTTTCTCAGAAGAACCAGTCTGAGGTAGAAATGGGAAGCCTCCTTTGTAGGTCCCCGAACTCTGGCAAAGAGCTTATTAAAAATCAGCACCTACCCCTCCTCTGACTCAAATGCCAAAATATTCAGCCAGTGGGTCTTAGGGCAAAATTCCAAGCCAAATGGTCTGTGGGCTAGAAAACCCCAAAGGATAATGGGAACTGTGTACAGCATGCCCTGGGCTATAAATGGAAAGGGAAGCCTAAAAACATTCCCAGTTTAATGAATGCCAGGTTGAAGAGCAGCTTAATCACTTTTTATCAATGCATAATCAACTAACCCCATTTTCACAGACAATAGAGGCAAAGGCCATGGATTAAGCTGTAGAAGTAGGATCTTGTAGACTCTAGACAATCACTGTATAATACCTTGCCCACCCACAAAACAAGGTGGTGCTACTCATCTACAGCCACCTGAACACTCACTGTGATGGGGACTTTTCCCAGTTAGAATTAGTGGCCTTAAATGGCTTATTCATATCCTCTTGCCCAATTTTCCAAACAATCAGTTACATATTCGTTGATTTTTAAGATTCATGCAATAAAAGCTGACATTTAAATTTGCAAATAGTAAAAATACATTATATAAAATAAGACCATTATAAAAGGCCAATGCATAAAACAATGAACTAGCCCAAGAATTCATCTGGACCAAGGTCCCTAATGAAAAGATGTCTAGATGGCAGAAAAACATGAAGATACTTGGGAATTATCAAGTTTACTGATGAAACCTGGAAAGCCTTGACAAAAGTCAAAAGAAATACATATTCAAAAAAGAGCTAGATTTCTATTTGAAAAAGCGTAAATTTGATTCAAATTGAAATACATATAAAAATGATATTGGTGGTGGTAGTGGGACTGAATGGGAATAATCTTTTTCATTATATACTCTTTAGTATCTTTAAAATTGTTGTATGTATCTAGGCAAAAATAAATAAATTAAATGAAAGAATAAATAAAATAACAGTTCTTGTCTTGGGAGGGTCTCTATTTTGACTCGAACACATACAGGAACAAAAAGATTAAATCTAGCCAGGCTCAAGACCTCCAGAAATATAAATCCTCCCCCCTCATTTGACAGATGAGAGAAGTGAGAGACCAAGCAACTGACTTAGCTAAAGAGCCAACCCTGGAACCCAGGGCTTCTGATTTCTAGTCATGGCTCTCTCCATTCTATCCTACTGCCAGTGAATTTAGTCAACAAAGATAGGAATAAATTCCTGGGAATATATCCTGAGGAAATAATTCCGGAGAAGCAAAGTTTTAGGTTCAGTATCCTTCACTGCACGGATGAAGTGGGGAATTTGAATGTTAAACAGAAGATGGTTAAGTAAATTATGTAAAACTGGCATGATGAATAAAAAATTATGACCATTATTGAAAACAATAAACAATAATTTAAAGCCTATGTAGAAAGACGGAAAATGTCCAGGACTAAGGTTAAGTGGAAAAAGCTGGGTACAAAATGGTATCGAGGCAGTATAGTGTTAGTCACACCTGAGTATTAATTCCAGTTCTGCCCTTAAACAGCTACTGACTTTAGCGAAATTACTCAGCCCAGAATATCAATTCACTCTGAACCAATTCTCCAAAAAGAGAATAATAGTAGGACCTATCTCACAGCATTGTTGTGAAGCTAAGTAAGAGAATGAATACAAAGTGAGAATAACATTAGGATACAAAATGTTCACTGCTAACCAGTATTATCCTCTTTATATCATAAATCTATCTATGAATGTGTTGAATAAGGATTGGAAAGTAATACGTAAAAATGAAAATAACTGCAATGGTAGGAAAATGAAATTGTAAGTGTGTGTTTTTTAAATTTTCTCTGATAACATTACATCATTTTCTAAAAAGAAAAAGGCATTTTAAATAGGGACCAAAAAAAAAAAAAAATCCCACACTTGGGTCCCGGGTCTCAGTCCCAGTTCCTTCCTCCAGAGGGGCCCAAGGCTCACAGGGCCCATTTTCTAAGGCTGCTATGGCATCTGTTGGTGGAGATGGTGAACAGCAGCCTGACCCCCTTGGAAAAAACAGGCGGACACATTCTAGACTTTAGACGGTCTTGTATTGATCAGATCAGACTTTTATTTGTACCCAGGACCTTATACCTACCAGTAGAATCAGATTCACTCATTCATACATGCATGCATTCATTCACTCATTCAAATACTTTTTAGACTCTTTATGCATGTAAGGAACTGTGTGAGGAGCTTTTAAAGAATTTGACTTACCCAGTGTATGAATGTGGAACAATCTGCAAAATACTATATAAGTGAAAAAAGCAAGCTTTAGAACACTGTGTATAGAATGCTACCATTTGTATTAAAAATAGATATATAAATATACACATTTATAAACTTGTAAATGCATAGAATTGCTCTGAAAGGATACACAAGTTATAGATAACAGTGATTAACTCTGGAGAGGGACCTGAGGGACTGGAGGCTGACCTCCAGTGGGAGCCTTTGAATACTCTTTGAACGTTTTACCATACACATGTATACATTTAAAAAAAACAACTTATAAAAAGGAGAGAAAAAAAAAGTTCGAAGAAACCATGCCCAGTGCTGAAGTGATGAACAAGACAGAAGTTCCTCAGTCTTGGGGGAGGCAAAGTGTGAACTTGCCAGGTAGCGACTGGTAAGTTTTTTTAAGGAAACAGACAGTTTACGTAAGTTAAGGGAAAAGTTCGTTCTATACCCATTACCTTACAGTAATTTGGGCTATCATTTTACAGAGATAAAGTAGTTGGAAAATAAATACTAGTCATTTGCCAAGCATTAGAGTGTATAAATTGTGGTTTCCACAAGGGTGGGGATTTTATCTGTTTAATTTAATCAGTGGAGCATTCACTGCAGCCTGAAGTACAGCAAGCACTTTCTGATAGCATAACCATTAAAAAAAAATCTTAAAACAGAAAAGATCTTAAGATATTGAACCCTGAGGGAACCATGTATTCCCTATGAGGGTTGGGCAACTTTTCTGGGATGATCCCCCAAAACATGATGGTCTTCAAACGGCAAAGTGAATCCCAATGAGAATGAAAGGTCATAGAGATACTGTATATGCTTCAAAACGTCACAAGCAGGGGCCTCCTTAGGGTGGCAAGGCACAGCTTTGCTTTGAGAACCCAGCACTTAGTGGGGCAACCCAACCACACAGGAGGTAGGAAAACAAATGTCTGGATGGCTGCAAACTGCTGACAAGCTGGCAGCCAGCCAAAGTAGCTTCCTTCATTAAGGCAGCACAGTGGTTGAGAGCATGGACTTTGGAATCAAGATAGGCTAGATTTCAAATCTCAGCACTATCACTTACAGTGGCCCAGCAAGTTATTTAACCACTCTGAGCCTCAGTTTTCTAATCTGTAAAACAGAAGATAACTGTGAGATTATCATGAGAATTAAATGAGGGAAACGCCCAAAAGTCTTTAGCAAGATACTGGGCACACAAGCAACGCTCAAAAGTGCTATTATACTCAATACTGCTAAATAAGATAGGCATCCTGGGCCAATTCATAACTGATAATCCGCATCTAAATCTTTAAAGCAGACAGGGTACACTCCATCTTTCATGTGCCAGTCAAGTAAAGAACCATTCACATTTATATAGTGTTTTATAAACTAGAAAATGCTTCCATATTCACTATCTCACAAAGTCTGTAAAGTGAATTGGAGGCTCCATTTTGAAGGGTGGCCAAGAGTTTAGGGGTTTGGTTAAAAGCAGGTTAAAGGAAGAACCCAGGCCATACCACAGGATTCAGGGTGAGTGGCTCGGCATTCTTTCCACCCCAGGCAGTTCCCAGAAAGGAGAAATGCATCTGGGGTCACGATGGGTGGTCAAGCTTGTGACTTCACTATCTCTTCTCCCTGAGCGTCACCGTTTCTCAACAGGGAGGAATTCAGCCCTCCATTTCAAAGCCTTCTATCAGCTTCCTCTAGAATCTGTTCTTGTGAATGGACCTGGGTGCAGGATGGATCCCTACAATTGGAACTAGGGAAGGGAACTGCAGCTAAATCAGGGTTGTGTCTGTGTTTGCCATCAGGACTAACTGACTTTGCAGGCAACCAGAATCAGGCCTGGCTTGACCTCACTGCCAGCTAAAAAAGGAGGGAGGTCGTGGCCTGGCCAGGCGTCACAATTATCAATACAGCATCAACAACCATAACCTCTCTGAAACTGAGGTTAGCACTAACCTTTCCCACTGCTATTAGCATTTCCACTAAAAATTTGGCATTTGATAAAAGAAGAAAACTTTTTTTTCTTCTTCAGTTGTGGAAAGGTCAGGCATATTTGTCTGATTTAATAATTTATAGCTGATATTCAATGCCTCCCTTGAAAGGTCACCTCTAAGAACCCAGGCACCTCTAAAAACCCACCTCTAAGAACCCAGGAACCCTCTTCCCTTTGCTGCACTAGATCCTACTCAATACCACTGCCCCTCCATCCCAGGCTGCAGCAGCTTGGGTCAGAGGACACCTTGAGCTTGTGCAGACCTCTGCAAGAAAAGGGCCTAATCTCCTCCACCAATGAAAACACATCCCAGCCTCCCATGTCAATACCTAACTCTGCCACATCTGAATTCCTTGTGGCTGTGGCAATCCCAACTGTTTTTAACACTGCAAGAAAATGATAGAATTCTTCCCCTGGCCCCTTCCTTTCTCCTCACCAACAAAAGGCTCTCTTAGGTTGAAAATCCATTTATAGGAAAGATGCAGGAGTACAGAATATGTCAATAGGCCCTAAAGCCGAGGCCACTAGTCCAAGGAGGCCTTAGCGGTGACTCTTGATCAACATTAAGAACCTCCACTCTCCGCTTCAGAAGCTCACTAGAGAATCAAGAAGTACAGGGCTCCTGGTTTCCTACCCACAAGCTCTTCCTTGGACAGCAGGAAGCACGGTTCTCCCCCAGAGATGGGACAAAGGAGGGAAGTCTGAGGAAGACCCTAGGTGGAGCAGGGTGGGGCCCGGCTCACCTGAAGAGGAATACAAGAGCCTACCTGCATGGTAAGAAGATTTTTTTATTTGAAATATAGTCTGAGCAACATGAGTGTAGCCGAGAGAAGGAGGGACTGGCCTGCTTGGGGCAGCAGCCTCTCTAATGGCACAAGAGCAAGAATACAAATATTCCAATGTCTGGGTGTCCCCAAACCCCACTTGTCAGGGAAGGCAGAGCAGCAGCATTATGAGGACCCACAGCTCCTTCTGAAGGGGGTCTGGCTCTCGACACCTGCTGCCTTTGCTCACCAGCTGCTCTCCCCAGGTTCCAAACAAGGTGTGCCGCAGAGGTTTCTCCCACCCACAGAGACTTGATGGAGCAGCGTGACAATTAATTCTCCAGGACTATTTTTTGGGGAAAGTATCTGAGAAGACGGGCAGGAATGACAAGGTGATCAAGGGCCCTTGGCAAGCCAGGTGGGGCAGAGCTCTCCAAGAGGGCTGTGCTAGCACCTCTCACTGCCCTTCTCCTCAGGCTCTGATGGCAGGAAGGAGAGCTGGTGTCTGCAGGCAAGAGGACAGTAAGTGGGGAACCTCCCAGAAGAGCACAGCAGCTGAGGGGTTTCAAGCCAAGTTGACAGCAATGGGGGTAGCCACCTAAACAGCCTGGGGTTGGAAGGACACAGAGAACAGTTGGGGTACCAAGAAGCAGCACACAGCGATAAATAACAGAAGTAAATTCCGAGCTGTGAGGGTCTGGGAGACCCTATGTTTCTTGGGGCTAGGGGACACTCAGCACCCTGCAACTCAGGACACTGCTCCAGGGCACAGCCAGCCACACTCACACCAGGGCAGAGCCTTTTATTTCCCACTGTCCAACCGACAGGTGGAGGAGGCCATGGCACCACCCCAACTCATACACTGCAAAGCCTCAGTCACACCTGAGGGGATGGGGCGTGGCTGTCCCAGTCCTGAGAGGCTTGTGGTTGGCTCTGAGCATCGCGGGCACCGTCCTCCTCAGGGGCCAGGCCCAGTGGTCTCCGTGCCTCTGGGTCAGCTGGCAAAGGCTCACCAGCACATTCTTCCAGTCCGTTCTCCCTGGCCTCCATGGACAGCTCCTCCCCGGTGCCCTCCTCTGGCTCTGCCGCCTCCGCCACTGCCTCCTTCTCTTCTTCCTCCTCCTGGTCTCTCACCTTGTGGACGATGAAGAGGTGGCGGCTGAGGGAGCTGGCAGAGGTGTAGCACAAGCCACAGAGGAGACACTGGGCTGTGGAGTTGTCTGCCTGGTGCTGAGGTATGTGGCTCTGAAACTCGAGCCCCGAGTCTGTGGCAAAGCTACATTTCGCACACTGAAAAAGGGACTTGTGTCTTTTGGTGGAAGAAACAGTCGTGCCATTGGTGGTGCCTGGAGCATCCCCCGCTCTGCTGACTGGTCTTTTCAGATGGTTCACCTGAAAGGGGACACAGCGTGAGCAGAGTCCAGGCTGAGCTGAGACCCCAGATGTGACCAGTGCAGCCCAAGGACTTGCAGGAGCCACAACCCAGGCCAGGGTCAACTTGGCCCCAAACGTTGGTTTAGTTTTTTAAATATAACTTATATATGTGGCTCAACATTCCAAAGGCATGGAAAGGGCATGGTGAAAACCCAATCCCCAGGCCTGTGCTCCAGAGAACGCAGATTACATGGGTTTTTTGGCTTCTTCAACAGATATATTCTATGCATATACAAAAACAAAACTTTGTCTTGTACAAAATGATAGCATTCCATGTACACTTTTCCTCACCCTGCTTTTTTCACTTAACATATATTGGAGCTTGTCTCCATGAGGCTTTGTTTTTTTCTAGCAGCCGCACATTGACCTACTATGGGATGAGCAGAAGCTGATGTACCTGGTCCCCACTGAGGGACATCTAGCTGAACTTCATCTTGTATCACCGCACACAGTACTGCAGTGAACATCCTTGAACACGGCTCTTTGTGCCCAAGACCAAAGATATCTGACAGATAAATTCCTAGAAGCAGAATGGCTGGATCAGAGGGGTATGTGTACTTTGGGGGGAGGGGAGGATATACATTTTAATTAATTGACACCCCCCATCTGCTATGTGTGAAAGGGCCTATTTTCCCACACACCTTTGCCAACTTGCTCCCCTCTATGAATAACCAAGAAAGTTCAGAGACTGCCCTGGAACTCTGGGCAGTCTCATAGATTTCCAGACATGGCTGCCCCTTCTGAAGATAGCACACACACACACCCCAGCATGGAGCGGGAAAAGCCTGCAGTGAGGAGGGAAAACAGGCTGCTCTGAAGTTCACCAGACTAGGAACAGAGCACAGAACAGGAATGAGGCCATAAGGCAAGGGACTAGGAGCAAAATTCTAGGCCTGGCTTTTCTCCAAACTAGTGAGGGGTTGAGGGGTGGGGGGTGAGGTAGGGGGTACCTGGCCAAGCATCATTATTCTCCATGACAGACAAATCTGCCCTGCCTGACTCACAGGTGCTCCAATGCCACAGAGCACAGCACACACTCAAGGTGGGGCACAGTGACAGGGAGACAACAGTAGCGAAAGGCCAAAGGGCTGCCTCACAGGTCTGTGATCCTGTCCTCCTCTTGCCTCCGGCCCCTAGTGAGCCACACAGGGCTGGAAAGTAGACCCACCCTGAGGGAAGTTATCACTGCTGGCCGCTCTGTGGTCACAATTACAATGCCCTCCCTGCAGCCTTCCCAATACCCCGCCAGCTCCAAGACCTACTGAGCAGACAACCACAATGAGCAGGGGCCCCACTCACCTGAGGGGAAGGTCTACCCGGAGGTCTGACTTTGGACGTCTGGCTCAAATCAGGATTCCTGATACCATGCATAAGGCTGATGTGGCTCTCTAGGAGGGAGGGCCGAGGAAAGCTGGGGCTGTCCTCTGTGCAATACCTTTAAAAGCAAAGCCAGAGAGGTCATGTAAGATCAGAGCTGCAGGGCCCAGTGGAGTCAGGCAGGTCCCAGCAGGCAGGCAGAGGTGCAAGTGGGTTCTGAGTCCAGGCTGCCTCAGTATCCTTCACACAGGAGATCATGCGAGAGTGCCCAGCACAGACAGATGGGCATGGCAGGGTGGTTCCGAGTGTTCACCAGAGAAATCCAGCCAATGAACCAACCAAAGTGGCAGAGATCAGCAAGTCAAGAGTATTTATACCCTTGCCACCTGGCCCTAAGCCATGATCTTACTCTATACCCCCAGATATTATCACCCAGGAGCCCAAGCACTAGGCTACTGATCAGCAGGAAAGAGGCTAGGTATGTCCTGAAGCACGGAATGACAGTGCTGAGACCTCTGAGCCAGTCGGGGTATGTGGTCACATCACCACCACCCCTCTCTCCACCTCATGACCCTTCACTGCTGACTGGGTGTACAGCCCAGGGTTAGAGATGTGACAGGGGAGGCTCAGGAGCTACCAGGTTCTGGAAGCTGGGTGCCCCACCCTGCCCCTAACGCTGACCTAGTCAAAATGTTTTTCTCAGGCAACAGCTCACTTATCTCTTGCCTTGAACTCCTGATTTTGTGTCAGAGAAAAGCCCCAAAGGTGCCACGGACAGAGTCGTTTTGAACTTCAGGCCTCCTCACCACCACCACTCCAGGAACTCACCCACAAGTGTAGACCTTCTTTACTGTGTCGTGGTTGTTGCGGATGTGTTTGCGCAGGCTATTGGGGGTGTGGAAGGACTGTTCACACTGCCGACATGGGTACCGCTTCAATGTCTAAGGGAGGAGGTGACCAGACACAAAGCATCAGAACCATAAGACACTTCAGGGTGCAGAAAAGAGGAAACCCTAAAGATCTCAACATCTGTGGGACCCACCCTACCCAAAGTACCAGAAATCCTAGGGGTTGGCCATATAAGAAGGCTCGACCCCACAGAACAGAAGTCTACAGAACCTGGCATGGTACTGTGACCATATGGCTGTGTGGCTTGTGTGGCTGTGTGGTTGTGTGACCATGTGGCTGTGTAGCTATGTGATCATGTGGCCCTGTGACAGACTGTGACTATGTGAGTGTATGGCTGTGTAACTGGAACTGTGTATCTGTGTATCTGTGTGACTGTATGACTTGGACTGTATGCCTAACTGAGAGACTGATCGTGATCATGTGACTAGCTGTGTCACTTGGAGTATATGTCTGTGCGTTTGACTGTGACCATGTGACTGGCTGTGTGCCTGTGTGGCTATGTGGCTGTGTGACCACATGGCTATGACTGTTTCACTGTGTGACTGACTGCATGGCCATGTGGCTATGTGACTATGTGGCTATGTGACTGACTGTGCAGCTATGTGACCAAGTGACTGTACTTACCCGACTGTGGCTCCTTTTCATGTGGGACACATAGCTCTCCCGATCAGGTACCCACTCCTGGCACTCCTGGCAGGTCCAGCCTGTGTTCCTGAGCCGAGGCCTGGCTTCAGCCCTGCGATGGGTCTCAGGCCTGCCCCAGTGGCTAGAGGGCAGGGAGCTGCCACGAGCAGCCACGCTAGTGGCTGGGGGCTCAGTGGGAACTCGAGAGCTGGGGCAGCTTGAGGATAGGTCTGCTGAAGACTGGAGGCTTGACAGCTCGTCCACATTTCGGGGAACCCCATGGGTGCTCTGGGGATGGAAAGAATGATTACTGACTGAGCAAGGGAAGAGATACAAAAAGCCAGACCCCTGGCCTGACAAGTGTGCCCACCTCCCAGCCTTTCTGCGCAGGGCATCCCACCTTGACATGTTGCATCAGCTCTGGCTTCTGCAGGAACAAGAGTGGACACTCAGGGCATTTGAAGACGCCAACCTGTGCCGTGCTAGCATTCTGATAAAAATGCTGCTGAATATGCCTCTTCTTGTTGAAGACCATTTCACAGGAGCACTTATAAATGAGTCTGATAAGACAAGTCAAAGGTGTGAGGTGGCCATGGCTCTGCTGGCAGAACCACACAGCCCCATAGCCCCTCCACCCCATCTCTGCTCTCTCTGAACCAGGGTTGGGTTTAGGAAGGTGCTACTCTGAGCCAATGTGCCTCCTCTCCCGCCTCATGATGTCTTCAGTAGACCCCAGGTATCTCTTCCTCTAGCCCCAGCTCCCCGGGCTATCCCTACACCACCCCCTTCGGCACATAGGCCACCCCTGTCCTCCCTAAAGGGCAGGTGGCCCTGGAGCTGCACTCACTGGGAGGGTCTGTGGGGCTGGGTAGGGTGGTGGGTGGTGCTGTGGTCCGCGGTGCTGCTGGCAGTCTTGAAGGCCATGGGGCAGAATGCACATTTGTGGAAGACCTGACAGTGCCGCTCCTGGATGTGGCTTTTAAGCAAGGCCAAGGTCAAGTGGATGACACCACAGTGGATGCACCTGGATGACAGAGGCAGGGCATGGGGGTATCAGACACAGTGATGGTACAAGACGGAATGGAGGGCAGGAACAGAAATGTTGTAGAGACCTACCTGGCCCCTCCCTCTCCCTAAAGCACTCAAGTCTTCCATCTGCCACACGTACCTCCTGAGAGCCTGCTTGCTAAAATTGGGCATAATGCAGTTATTTGGGGCCCCCCAAGCCCAAGGCCAGACCTAGCAGGGAAGCAGGGAGAAACCCCAACCCTCCCATCACTGGTCAGGAGATCTGTAAATCTGAGTCTAGCTAAGAGAAATGGTGCTGGTGGAGAGGAAGGAAAATGTTTCAATAATGATAGAAACAATATAAATTTACATCTGACACAACCGCAGGAGCCCAGGAGGCATTTCAGGAGAAAGCTATAGAAAGCCTGTGCCTTCCCACAGGCTGGTAGTAAAAAAGCAATGACAGCCACTTAACAAAATATACAATCATTAAAAGTATTTATGGTGGATGTGTAACAATGTGAGAAAATGCTTATGATACACTGTTTGGTGGAAAAAGCAGGACAGGAAATGCTGTGATGATGGGGATGATCAATAGCTGCACTGTCCATGGGGCTATTTACATTTAAATTAATAAAATAGAATAAATTCAGTTCCTTAGTTGCTTGGTTGCACACTGGTCACATTATTTCAAGAGCTCAACAGCCACATGTGGCTGGTACTGGGAGGGACCATGCAGCTGAAAAGGTTGTGATGTTTCCTTGGTGGGACTGTGGATAACTTTTTATTTCTTTTTCTCCCTACCAATCTGTATTTTCTAAGTTTTGTTTGGTGGATATATTATTTTTATAGCGCTTTAAACAATTTTCTGAAATTGAGGCCATGTTGGATCCCCCTCTTCTACTCTTCTTTCAGCTTATCTCTCTATAAATATTGCCTTTCTTTTCTTCGGTATCAGAGAAAGTTACGACCTGCCTCCATGCCAATGTGTGTCTACTAAGGCTCCTCAGTCCACCTTGTGTGCTTATAAACACACAGGTCTCCCTTACGTGAGAAAAACACCTTCCTTGCTCCCTATCATTACCCACTAGATAAATTTTTACCTTGTTCCTTTTGTTGCGATATTGCCTGTACCTATAGCCTTAACATCCAAATAAGCACTAGAAAAGAGACTGTGGCTTTACTGAAAGAACAGACATGCCTTCACTTAAGAATTCTCCAACTCCTGATATTAACCTTCATTTCACTACATTAACCCATTTTCACAATTGTCACACATCATCCTAGAACCCTGACCAACCCTTTTGTTTTGCTTTTCTTAATTTTTTTTTCGGTGGGTGGGTGGGTGGGAAAGGGGGGTATGGGTGGAAGAACAGAATCACCTTTACAAATTTAATTAGCAATAAGGGGCAATGCTCAGACCAGAAAGCTGTTCATAGTTAACTCCAAGGAGCATTCAATATGAAATTTGTACATGCTTTAACTTAGGGTTTCTATACAAGCTGCCTACTCATTATATCTTCCACTCTTTTCTGCTAAACAAAACAATGAAACTAACTTCTTGCCCTCAAAAGTACTTGCATGTCACAAGCTATTACGAGGGGGAAAATTCATATATTTCCAAGTAAAGCTGATATGTGTAAACTCTTGCAGGAGCAATGTAAATATGCTCTTCTGAAATGCCACTGAAAATCTATTCTGTTTAACCCAGTAGACATTCTTTGAAGAAGCCTCATTAAAAGTAAGAACATAAGAGGTAAAAGAATACGTGCAAGGCAGACTCAGTGAAGGGCTGTATCAAGTAGGGTTTACAGATGGATGAAAAACTGTGCAGAATAGAAATCCAACCACATGACATAACCCTTTACCAAAATTTTTAAAGAAACCCAGAAAAAAAAAATAATTACAGAATCATATGTTGTAAAATATTTTACTCTGCTAATAATCACAAACAATAAGAAAATAATATACTTGAAATGGCATAAACTTGCTTCTTTATGACATCATTGACCACACTCCAAATTATCAAGAGCAGAAGAATTTATGAAACATGAAAAGGCTTTTAATTGTCTTCCAGAAAAAGCAAAACCAATACAAAACATAAAACAATATTGTAAAACTTTGTAGTGGAGCTCAGTGAAATGGAACATAGGTATTTTTTGAGGATCTAACTAAAACATTTGCAAATCACGTTACCTGAAAAAGGACTTGAATAGAGAATATAAAGAACTCTTACATCTCAATAATAAAAAGCCAAATGACTCCATTAAAAAATGGGCAAAAGATCTGAAAGACATTTCTCCAAAGATATACAAATGGCCAATAAGCACATGAAATGATACTTAATATCATTACCCATCAAGGAAATGCAAATCAAAATCATAATGAGGTACCACTTTCACACTCACTAGGATGGCTATAATCAAATAATCAAACATTGATGAGCATATGGAAAAATGAAAACACTCATTCATTGCTGGTAGGAATGTAAAAATAGTGCAGCCACTGTTGAAAACAGTCTGACAGTTCATCAAAAAGTTAACAACAGAGTTACCATATGGCCCAGCCACTCCTAGGTATTTATCTGAAAGAACTGAAAACGTATGTCCACAAAATAATTTGTATACAAGTGTTCATTAGAAGCATTATTTATAATAGCCCAAAGGTAGAAACAACCCAAATGTCTATCACCTGATGAATGGATAAACAAAATGTGGTACAAGTCCACCCAAATGAAATTATCATTTGGCCATATGAAAATATTATGCTAAGACCATATATTATATAATTCCATTTATATGAAATATCCAGAAGAGGCAAATCTATAGAGAAAGAAGGTAAATTAGTGGTTTCTTAGGGTTAGGGAGATGGAAGGATTGGGGAGTATGGGGTTTCATTTTGGGTGATAAAAACATTCTAAAATTGATTATGGTGATGGTTGCACATATCTGTGAATATACTGGATTGTACACTTTAAATGGGTGAGTTGTATATGTGAATTATATCTCAATAAAGCTATTACCAAAAAATACATTAATAGTGGAGGATCTTGAATGTAATGAATTCTTTATTAGTGCATATGCCTTTCTGGGCTCAACTTACACATCACTAAAGCTTTTAATGTCAATTTCTTCAATAATCACCTAGTTGAATCATAATACACTTCTGTCTGACATTCCTTACAAAAGGCTTGATAAATTGCTTTTGAGATACTATGTTTCTTTTTACTTTTACAGAAGAAAAGTAAAACAAAAGATTTAATTTTTTAAAAATCTGCTATTAATCCATCCACGCTGTGGAAAATGTCTTGGATTCCAGACACAAAACAAAAATTTAAGAGTTGTTTGCCTTGCTATTGGATTTGATTTGATTGTGGAACAAGCAGCACACACTTAAGTCAAAGTTACAAAAGTGTTTTCAAATGTTATAGGATACTCTAAAAACACAAGTTCAGGTGTTTGGTTTAAAAATGTAGCGTGGGATGCTGCCAAGCAATTCTCATCTGTAAGGTGGTGGCAAGGTTTTGTATAACCCTATTTCTGGTTTGTCTTGCTTCTTATACACTTTAGATTCTCCATCTTCTGTAACATGCAAAAGAAATTAGTCTACATTTTGAAATGTTTACACTAAGAAACCTGGGAGTTATCACTGACCCCTCCCCACCCCTCATCTCCATATACAATTATCAAGTCCTGATGCTTTTACTTTCTAAACCTCTCTTTTCCTCTCTGTGCCCGACAGCCATGCCTTAGCTGAAGCCCTCATCACCTCAGCTATATTATTATACTTGTGTCTCAACTGGTCTCCAGCTTCTTCCCTCTCTAATGTACATGTCAGTTCCCCCAGAAAGATCTAGCCAGATCTCTCCCCTGCTGGAAATCTTTCTGTAATTCCTCACTATCCACTAAAGCCCAGAAAACTGGCAAGGAACACAAGGTCTTGCATGGCTGGCCTCTACCAACTCTAGTCTTCTTTCTCACCACTACCCTCAGTTCATCCTGATGTATCTCTACAGAACTGCATATCACTCCTCTAGCCCTTTTGTGTACACCTGTATTCTTGCCTGTACCCTTGCCAGATATCCTTTTCTGCCTGAAAACCTGCTAATAACCCCTCCATGAAGCTTTCCTGACCCTTCCCAATAGAACTTTGCCATCCCTTACCATTCCTCTCTTATGGGACTTACCACTCTGAGTTATAATTACTTGGGTACATTCATTTATAATCTATCAGACTAATGCCCCCTTAAGGGCAAGGACTGTGTCTTAATCATCTCTCTATTCTGAGTATCTAGCACAATGCTAAAGACAATAATAGGTACTTGATAAAATGTTTATTAAACAGATTAAATCAATAAATTAGAAAAAAATCAGTAAGGGCAGAAAACCTTACTAAATTTGGGCAAAATTAATTTTCAGAAGTGAAAGTGATAAAGTGAAGCATCAGAAGATGTAAAACTCCCAAATGTAATAAATTGGTAAGGGAGACCTCATTTGGGTCAGTGTAGAAGTGACAGGTCAGTGAGTTTTGGAGGGTGTTTTCTCCCACACTTTGATCTTTTTCCTAAAAATGACTTGCTTATATATATTTGACACAATGGAGGAGATTCTGTCTAAAATAAGACTTTTCTTGGTTTCACTATGAGGTTGATCATTTTTTCCATTCTCAGGTTTTGCCTGCTTCTCACAAACTGACAAAAACTTACCTAAAGGAAGATACTAGAGATCTTTGAATTTGGCATCTTGCAGCTCCATTTGTTAACAAAAATTGAGAACATTTTAAAGATCTGCAATTAGTAAATGTATTATTGAAACAGTATTTTAAATTTAATATGCCAAACACAGTAACTTCGTGAGCAAATTAGATTTATATACATTTTTTCACCAAATTGACAAAATGAGTGTTATATATATTTTAATCTCCCCCAAACTTTTCCCTTCAAAGCTATATTTTAAATAATTGATGTTTTTTAACACTATATTCTTGCTCTTCCTGTTCTCTACAAAATAAAAATGTCTGTCCACATACCAATCTGCATTCTTGACCTACTGGTCTGTAGCTCTGGCCTCTTGACACCAAATCTCGGTCAGAAAAAAATTCTGGCCCAGGTAAAGGACCAACCATCGGCAGTCACAGAACAGTAAGCCAGGCAGCACCCACCTGTAGCCCACCTTGCGGGCATAGTGCAGACAATTCTCCTTTACATGGGTCTGGAAGTAGGCAGAGCGACACAGGGCCCCACACTCCGGGCAGCAATAGGGGGACTTGTGTGCATGGATCCGCTGGTGGGCACAGAAACTGCACTGGTTGGGCAACAGCATCTGGCACACCTGGCAAGTCTAGGAAATAACCAAGAAAGCAGATCACACAGGTGCCAAGGCCTGTCACTTTCCAATCAGAGTTGTCTGGCTTTCCCAGGGCATGGGTCAGAATAACCCCTCCCTCAAACACTTTCTTCCAAGCCTCCTGGGACGCTTGTGACGTGCCCAGGCTTCATTAAGAATGTGTGATACTGACAGCCAAGCAAGCTTTTCCATCCACCTTATTAATCAGAAACAGTACCTGATTCTGCTTTCCCAAAGATTAGTCCTATTCTCTAGGACAGAAACTGTGTATCTTCCCTCTAGCTTAGCATAAGACCAGCATTTCCTTTCCAGAAGCCTAAGGCACTTCTTGAATTCTAAGACCCCGTGGCACTACCAGAACTCTTCTAATCCTACCAGGGACTTTGTCCTAGCTCAGGAGAGGCAGTTCTTGCCAGCCCTCCCTCACAATGGCTTGGTGGAGATCTGCTTAGCAACTCGAGTCAATGGTTCAATGACTTCCAAAGTGGACCTGAACCGAGCCCAACTGGTACTTAGAAGGCCCCCAGTATGGACTGACTGACCAGTTGCCATTACCCCAGCCCTATTTGCTCGTTATGAGGGATGCCCTGAGCCACAATTGACAACATATACCCATGGGAAAGCACAGAACAGGCAGCAGCACCTTTGTCTCCAGCCCCAGGGGAGAATCCAGGGAGACAAGTCCTAAAGCAAGACTCACTAAAGCTCAAATGGACAGAACCAAGACAGCCCAGAGGGGGAAAGCAACAGAATGAACTAGTGCCCGCCCTTCTAAATCAAAAGGGGACACATGCGCAACTCACTGAGGGGACCAGTAGCCTGGGCCCAGATGAGTTACTCAGAGGGACAAATTGTTAGCCAGGACAGGAAAAGATAACCTCCTTTTCAGCAAAATCCAGAATATGGGGCCTCTTTGGGACAGACAACCCAGTTTTGTCAACAAATAAATTGCAAGGGTTAAAAAAAGGACAGAGAAAGAAATGGGAACTTATAAAATTAAAAGAGATTTAAGAGATATTTTCAGCCAGTTGCAATGCTTGGACTTCTTTGGATCCTGAGTAAAATAAACTAGGTATAAAAAGAAAAGAGACAATCAGATATTTGAACAGTGATTTAATAACAACTTTATTAGGCCATTTGGCAGTTGATAGTAAGATTTGATAAATTATTCATTTTTAGACGTGTTATTATGTTTATAATTTTGGAAAAAAACTTATATTTTAGAAATACTGGAATATTACAGATAAGATGCTGATATTTGTCTAAAAATAATTCATTTGTGGTTGGAGGAGGGCAAGGATAAGAAAATGCATGAAACAAGATGGGCCATGAATTAGTAATTGTTAAAGTTGCATAATGGGCACATGAGGGTTCATGATATCTTTCCATTTTTATAGATATCTGGAATATTCTGTAATAATTAGAATTTCTGTTTTTTTTTTCCTTTTTTTAAAATTGTAGAATATAACATATATATATATAGAAATGATAACTTTCCAAGTGCAATTTAACAAGTAAAGAGCAAATTTCAAAGAATATTATGGGTTACAGTTTCACAGTTTCATTTATTTCCTTATTGTGAAATATAACATATATACAAAAAATATCTTTCAAAGTATGGGTGAAAAAGAGCATATAGAGCATGCTACATTTTGTGTAAGAAATGGGGGAATTTGGCACACACCTACACATACACACATTATATTATACATAGGCGTATGTATATTTTTGCAAAAAAAGAAGCAATGGAGGGATAAACCAAAACTGAACAAAAATGGTTACCTATGAAGAAGGAGGGAACAGGGTAAAAGAATGGAACAAAATTTCTCTGAATATATTGTGTTATCTAGTTTTAATTTTCAGATCATGTAAATGTTATACACAATCAAAAAACAATTAAATTAAATTAACAAAAGTATGTCCTAAAAATTGAAAAACAGAAACAACTAGCCTAACAACTTATCAAGTTGGTGACATAATCATATAGAAAACAGAATTATACCCAGCAACCTTAAAATACAGTATATTTTTACTTATATGTCCTTAGTATAATATATCCTAAGGGCAAAAAGAACTGCAAATACACTTGAAATTTTATGCAATTGTTTCAATATTAGAAATAATACTAGTTTTGGTATTTTGAAAGTCGAACATGTATATTGTAGGATAAATCAACATATTGTAGGAAAATCTCAGGAACCAAGATTTTTCAGTATAAGAATCAGGAAACAAGATTTTCAGCATTAAAATCAAAGTTACATAAAACCCTAAAAACTTAAATTTGAATACCAATATAAACTTAAGACTTTTCTTCTCTGTTTTTAAAACTATGTATTTCCTTGCTCAGGCCATCAAAAAAGCCCAGAAATGATGACAGACCCAGAAGCAATGAGTATCTCTAGTGCCAGAACATAGCCTCTGAATGCCATTCCTAACTAAAAGAACCCTGGCTCCTTTGAGAAAAAGCTGCTTCTAGATTGAACATAAGAAATGTGCCCAGGACATCTTTTTGTGCTGGAAGCTCTCAAAGAATAATGAGTTTATGTCAAAAGGACACAGGAGTCAGCTTGAAGGGGCTCTTGCTGACCAAAGATGGAATAACCTGAGCATCAACAAAATGACTGAATACACGATACATTGAATATGTAGAAATCAATCACCTATTCTCAAACTAAAAATAAAAATAATAGAGGAGAGACTCTTTGGACATCACTTGGGATTGTTAGATCAACTCATATTCTGAAAACTGTTAACATTAAATACTTATCCCACTACATTTCAAGGTAACCAAATAACCCTCATTGAAAAGTGAAAGATACTCTATACAGAATTCCAGCTAATAAATGAGAAAGAAATGATAAAATTAAAAAAACCACACTTTTGCAACTCCTAATAAAATTACTGATTCATGCAACGATTATACTAAAATCATTAGGTGAAAGGTGGGGCACTATATAATGATGGAATCAGAACATCACCACCCGAATTTACTGATCAAGTTTAACATCATTAAAAGTGAGACAAGCACATTTGAAGATCTGAGAGCAGAGACATCAATGGACATTTGCAAACTGGTGTTCATGGAGGCAGTAACCCTGATTTGCAAAGGGTGGAGGTGACCTAAGGGTACACTGACTGAATAACGGAATGCTGTACTGTGATATACGCATACAGTGGAACACTGAGCAACTACAAGAAGGAGTGAAGCTGTGAGACACACAACGAGGTGACTGGATCCTGTACACAGTATCTGAGTGAAGTACACCAGAAATAAAGGCAAACACTATAATGCCTCACCAATATGGACTAACTACAAT
>PVKY010001504.1:0-31489 GCA_004027775.1 Bradypus variegatus | reverse complement strand
ACCATTTCCCCTGTCGGTGACCGGCATCCCTGTTTGCCTGGGACTGTCATTCCCAAAAATCCTGTGTCCCAGACAGCTCCCCCAGGGCCAAGTAGGAGCAGGGGCCAGGGCTGGCAGGAGGGGCTCCCAAACCTGCCCCCCATCCCCATTTCTCACCTCCCCTACTGCAGGGCTGCTGAGGACCCAGAGTTTTGTTTTTTGTTTTTTTAATGCAATTTTATCGAGCTATAATCATATAACATACAATCATTCAAAGTGTACAGTTGTTCACAGTATCATCATATAGTTGTGCTTTCAACACCACAACCAAACTTTGAACATTTTCATTATCAAAAAAATAAAATTAAAATTAAAAGAAAAAAAGAACATCCAAAACATCCCATTCTCCTCCTCCCCCTCATTGTTCACTTACTTCTTTTTAATACAGTTTAATTAATTGAGATACATTCACATACCCCCCAGTCACCCACAGTGCAGAGTTAACTATTCACAGCACCACCATACAGCTGTGCGCCCATCACCAGAATCAATCTCCAAACCTTTTCCTCATTCCAAAACAAAAATAAAGGCAACAAAAAGAACCCCTAACTCTTTCTATCCCCTCCATCCCACCCCATTCTCCATCTCATCTTGGTGAGGACCCAGGGTTTTGAGGGTCTGAGGGGAGCTCTCCAGTCTGGGGCCTCGGGGCCTCTATATGCGACTGGGAAACCGTCAAGGAATCCACGCTCACTGAGGGCCCGTGTCCAGGCCTGCGTCCAGCTCTGGGAGGCCACGAGAGAGAAGACGGAGGCTGGGCAGCCAGACCTCTGGCCCGTCTCCCGGCCTGCTTGATTACCTCCTGTGGGATGGGCTTTTCAGGAAGAACTTCCAGCAATGACAGCGAGGGGAGAGTAGAAGGGGCCAGCTCCAGTCGTTGGAGGTACGTGTGAGCACTCACTGGGCTCCACTGGGGATGGAGGTGGGCTTGCGTGTCCTCACCGTGAGGGCCTGGGAGGAGTGGAAAGTTCCTAGCTGAGGTCCACCAGGCCCTGGTGGCCCCTGTGCTACTGTCCTTCTCGGTGGAGGAGGGGCAGGCCAAGCCTTGCAGGCAGTGCTCTGACCTGGGCAGAGGGAAGGAGCTGCTGGCGACTGACAAGTGCAGTCTCCGTTCTGTCCTGGGCGGTCTGGTCTCTTTCCTGCCCTGGGTCCCCCGTGGCTGTTCCTCAGTGGAATTCTGAGGGCAGCTTGGTGTGTGGCCCTCATCAAGGTCTTTGCTGATGGGGAATTGGGGGTACCAGAAAGCAGTACCCCTCATTGTGTGGGTTTCCCACACTGTGTGGAAGCCTTTAAGGTGTCCTTGCAGTAATGTACCATGTGATCATGGGCAAGTCCCTTCCCCAGTCTGGTCCCAAGTCCCGTATCTCCAAAATTAAGAAGTGGATCAGATGACCTCCAAAGCACTTTTCATTTCCAGCATCTGATAACTAACTCATCCATTCATTCACTGGAGGGATATTTATTGGGCACTTGCTCTGTGGCAGGGATTAATGGTGACTGGAAGGACAAGGATCTGCCCACCATGGGCTTTCTCTCTATAAGCAGTCACACATTTAACACGTGTGAATAAATAATTGCAGATTATGGTAAGAGCTATGAAGAATTATACCGGGACGTCTGTGAGGGCAGTGAATGGGGAGAGCCTACTTTGGATTCAGTGGTCCCAGAGGCTTTTCTGATGAGGTGATGTTTAATGGAAACCTGATATGAGAGAAGCCACAGCCCCACCAGGAGGGCTAAGGCTGGGGGATTATTGCACTCTCACCCTGGGGTGCTCTGTGGTGTGGGAGGCAGGTGGGCACTGCGAGCTCCTCGGAGTACCTGGAGTTGAGACTGGCAGCACGGCCTTTACTCAGGTGAGGGTGGTACAGAGACTGCACTGAAGCACAGCGAAACCCCCTCCATCAGGAAGCCCTCCCTGACTCTGGTAGCAAGGTTGCTGATTCTCCCCTCTGGTTCAGTGAATCTTGGACTCATGTGTTTCCAGAGACGGGTACCTTCCAGCTTCCGGTTGACCCACCAAATTCAAAATTTTCTCAGAAATTCTCCAGCACAATAATGATGATGCAAGAGAGGGCTTCAACTGCACTGGAAGGGATCTAAGTTAGACTGTAAGCATCAGGCAGGTTAGGGATATAGGAGAGTACGGAAGGAGACTACAGACTTCCATATCCTGTATTCCTGGGGCATTTTGTAGGCTATACACTGTGCTTCCCAAGTCTTCTGCAGCCTTGTTTGGTGACAGGGAATGGGGATGAGATGAGCCGGCAGAGAAGCTCTTTAGAGATGCTTTCAGCCAAAGGTGATATCTATTTGTCCTCACCAGTGGCCCTGCCAAGAGGTTAAGGTGAGTCATGAGCAGAATTCAACCAGGTTAACGGAAAGGAAAAGAAGCTTGAGTGAAGGATATGGAGGGGATATGGACAGCCTTATTCTGTGAAGGGCAAAATTGTCCAATCAACCAAGTTATTTTCTCAGGATCCCTCATCCTTTGATTTCTCTTCCAGCTCCCTTGTTTGGGCGGCCCCTACCTCTTCCCCATTCTCACTCCGCTGGGCCCTCTTATTTGGTGAACAGTGGAGCCCAGAGAGGACAATACTGACACCACAGACACACAGCACCAATAGTGGGATTTCAGGAATGTGGGAGACCAGAGAGAGGCTATTCCAGAAGGAGTGTGGCCCCTCAGCGCCACCTCTGCCTGCCAGAGGGGCATCCTGGGTGATGGGACCGTCCCTGTGGGGGTGGGCGTTGAACACTCCAGGCTGGGAAACTGAAGGCTGGCTCGTTCCTGTCCAGAGCTCTTGGCCTCCCTGTCCCGTCCCACTCAGCACAGTGGGAACCTTGGAACTTCCCTGGACAACAACAAGCTTTTAGGCAGCTCACCCTCAGAGCCAGCAGGCAGGGCCTCTGACTCAGGCGAGGAGGATACATTTTCTTAAAAAAAAACAGACCTAAAATGTTGGCTTCTCACTGAGGGGTTGGAGCCCGGTGGGTGTTTCATATGCTTTGGTCTTCTCAGCTTTTCATTCAAACACCCCCACAAACACACAAATACAGACACAGAGCAACAATGTCACATCCACATAAACACACACACATACAGAGACATGCCCAAATACGCATACAAACACACACAAAGACAGACACAGGGTCTCACATTCACACAAACCCACACAAATATACACACCCCCATCCACACAAAACACACAACCTCAGACATTCCCAAACACACACACAGAGACACCCAGTCTCAGACCCACAACCACACTAACACACACACAGATGTACAAACTCATCTGCATGCAGATTTACACTCGCACACCCATAACCTCATACTTGCACACACACACGTGCATACACAATCACCCACACTCTCCCTCACTGACCACATAGCCTCAACTTGGAGCCCCTTTTTTTCTTGTTTGCAGTGAGGTTAGAAGTCTCCCACCCTCCTAAATGAGATTCAATTTCTCACTCCTCCCTTTGCTCCTCCCAAAAAAACCCTTCTGGCCCCATCTTTTCTTGGGTCCTGTCCAGACAGTGCTGTGTCTTTAAGGAAGTTGAAGCTGCTAAAAGTGAGTGAGAGAGAGAGAAAACACAACCCCCAAAAATTTGGCATCTTTTTCCCCTCAAGTTTCTGGTGTCACTTATGAAACACGGGTCCCTGTTGCTGCAGGGAAGCAGTTGTTTTGCTGGAAGGAGGGAGCAGGCAGGCTGCCCCAGGCTCCTTCCCTCAGCGGATGGGCCCAGGCACCCTCTCGGCAACTCGAAGGTGGGGCCGGGACTCAGCTGCCCTCCCTTTGGCAGCCCTGGGCCCAGCAGACTCTCCAGGCTAACCCCGTCCTTTGTTGCTTTTTTATTCCCTCTTAGAAGAGGCTCCGCTTGACCAAGGAAGAGGAGTTTGAAGGTAAGCCAGGGGGGAGGAGAGCTCCCAGGGCCGGTGGGAGGAGGGGAGGACTGCTAGGCACAGGGACTGGGCCCCTCCTGGACCCTCCTCTGTTGGTTCGAGGTGCTTGGGACAATCCCTTGCCTGGAGCTGATCAGGGGGCATTGGTTGCTCTGACAACCTTGGGCCTCGGAAATCCCAGCAGCGTTTGGGCTGAACCACTGGCCTCGCCCAAGCCAGGTCCTGGCAGAGGTTTATTTAGGCAGCTGCTGGCGGAGTTTTAACAGAACAGGCCGCGGGTGTGATTGTGGAGAAAGGGTCTGGTGTCTGCTGTGGTCACGGCCGGAGGAGTGGGAGGGAGCTGAGGGGGTGGATGGGATGGGGGAGGCGAGCACTGCACAAGGGGCCTTGTCTGGGCCCCGGCAAAGCATACCTATGGGGGCTCCAGTGGGAGGGTCTGCGGCCAGGATGTGGGAGGGCAGGAGGGAGGTTCTGTGCAGTGCTGGGGGTGGGGGCTGCCGGAAAACAGATCTCAAGTCATAAAGTCAGCTAGGAAGAGGCTCAGCCAGGGAGAGCTCTCTGCTCAGAGGAGGAGCTGGGGTCCTCGTCCGTCCTGCCTTCGCCCCTCCTGGCTGCGTGACCTTGGGCAAGTGCCAACCCCTTTCTGGACCTCAGTTTCCCCTTCCATAGAATGGGGGTGGTGGGCTAGGTCATGTTGGGCCTTAGGCAGGTTCTGTGGGGGAGGGCTCCTTGTGGGGGAAGGGCTCTGGGCTGGGGTCCTGAGAGGGTTGAGCCCCTCCGTGGGTCCCCAGGGTGGCCTTGGTGACCTGCCTTTTCCTGGCAGGAAGTATGATGCGGGGGCTGTGCCTGCTATGCTGGCCAGTTCTTCTGGGCCTGGCAGGGGCCTGTCCCGAGGCCTGTGACTGCGGGGAGAAGTACGGCTTCCAGATCGCCGACTGCGCCTACCGGGACCTGGAGGCCGTGCCACCCGGATTCCCCGGCAACGTGACCACGCTGAGCCTGTCGGCCAACCGCCTGCCAGGCTTGCCAGGGGGCGCCTTTGCCGAGGTGCCCCTGCTGCAGTCGCTGTGGCTGGCACACAACGAGATCCGCACGGTGGCTGCCGGGGCCCTGGCTGTCCTAGGCCAGCTCAAGAGCCTGGACCTCAGCCACAACCTCATCTCTGACTTTGCCTGGCGCGACCTGCACAATCTCAGCGCCTTGCAGTTGCTCAAGATGGACAGCAACGAGCTGACCTTCATCCCCCCTGACGCCTTCCTCAGCCTTGGGGCGCTGCGCTCGCTGCAGCTCAACCATAACCGCTTGCACACACTGGCTGAAGGCACCTTCACGCCACTCACGGCGCTGTCCCACCTGCAAATCAATGATAACCCCTTCGACTGCACCTGTGGCATTGTGTGGCTCAAGACGTGGGCCCTGGCCACGGCCGTGTCCATCCCGGAGCAGGACAACATCGCCTGCACCTCACCCCACGTGCTCAAGGGCACGCCGCTGAGCCGTCTGCCGCCGCTGCCTTGCTCGGCACCCTCGGTGCAGCTCACCTACCAGCCCAGCCAGGACGGGGCTGAGCTGCGGCCAGGCTTCGTGCTGGCACTGCACTGTGATGCAGATGGGCAGCCGGCCCCCCAGCTTCACTGGCACATCCAGACGCCCGGTGGCACTGTGGAGATTGCCAGCCCCAATGTGGGCACTGATGGGCAGGCCCCACCTGACACCCCAGCAGCCAGCCGTCAGCCCCGCTTCCAGGCCTTTGCCAATGGCAGCCTGCTCATCCCTGACTTTGGCAAGCTGGAGGAGGGCACCTACAGCTGCCTGGCCACCAATGAGCTGGGCAGTGCCGAGAGCTCAGTCAACGTGGCACTGGCCACGCCGGGTGAGGGCGGGGAGGATGCACTGGGCCGCAGGTTCCATGGCAAAGCCACTGAGGGCAAGGGCTGCTATACGGTTGACAACGAGGTACAGCCGTCAGGGCCCGAGGACAGCGTTGTCATCATCTACCTCAGCCGTGGGGGGAGCCCAGAGGCAGCAGTGCTGGCTGGGGGGGGCCCTGGGCAGAGGCCCCCAGACCTGCTCCTGCTGAGCCAGAGCCTGCTCCTCCTCTTCTTTGCCTCCTTCTAGCCCCACCCCTGACCTGCATTCCCCAATTCCCCCTCTGACCTTGACAATAACCCCTTTTAAGTGCCTCAGGGGTCTGGAGTTGGCAACCCTTCGCACCTCCCCTTCTGCTCTCTTCCGGGAACACCCACCACCCCCAACTTCTAGACCTGCTCAAAGCTAGTGCCTAGGACAGAATTTGATCCCATAATTCACTGTCTATGGTGCTAACTGCTGCTAACCACACTGCCCAGGCCTCTCCTTTCCTTTCGGGGGGCAGCAGTCTAACAGGGTGATACCTTAACCCAGCTGGCCAGAACCTCGAGGGTGGAGTCCAGGCACCGTGACTGACTGAGCTGGCGAGGGACCAGGGAGGCGCAGGGGTGTTGGGGGCTGGGCAGGGAGGTAGCTGGAAGCAGACAGGGACACAGGAGAAGAGGCTGGGGCAGCCCCGGCTCTGTGGCCCTTGGCTCTCAGCGACCTGGTTGAGCTCCTGCTGCCCCTTGGTGAGCCCTGATGATGGGGACTTGGGAATCTCCCTTCCCTTATCTCAGACTGGACTGGAGGACCCAGGAAGGGCCTGCATCACCTCTCACCTCCCTCCTCCCTCAGTTTCTCTCCAAGTATACACCTACAGCCTGCCCACCCCAAAGTGGCCAGCCAGCTTGGGACGGCCGAGAAATAAACAGCATTTCTGATGCTTGTCTGTGTCTGCCTGGAGTTTTGTCTGCATCTAGGAGCCCCCAGCGGGGATAAGATTGGGAATTGGAGGGAGAGTCAGGACAGCTAACCCGCCTGTCTTCCCACGTGCAGGGGCTTGCGGGACACCTGTAGACTGAGTGGCAGGCACCACGAGAGGGGGTTTCCTTCCTGTAAACTACCTCACTGGACACATGGGGCAGGGAGCCTGCAAACCATGACAGAAGCTTCCCCAGGGTCCCCGACTGCCCCAAGTGGTGCTTAGCCCAGCAGTGGCTTGAAGTGGCATTTTGTGGGGGAGTGGGGGTGAGGGTGGGAGAAAAGGAAGTGCCTGGGTTGCAACCCCTCATCCATGTCCTGCTCCTGGAAGAGATGTTAGGAATGGAGCAGAGAGAGGGGACAGGCCAGGTAAGGGTGCAGGGAGAGATAGAAGCAGGGAGGGGACAGGAGGCAGGGGAGAGAGAGGAAAGAGGGAAAGAGAAAGATGCAGAGAGAATGAGCCCAAGAGAACATTCTGAGGGAGAAGCCAGGGGGTGACCTGCACCAGAAAGAGGAAATGATGTTCCCGAAGGCAAGTTCCTTCTAGGCCTGCAGGCCTGGTGGGAGTCATTTCCCCACGGAGCAGGAGGATCAGGAAATGAATTGAGGGGGCAAGGGTGGGGGGTGGGCTGGCAACCCCCTGTGGGTTTCTCAGAATGGGGAGCATGTGGGTGGAGTCAGAACCTGGAGACCGCAGGACCCGATGTCTGTGCCCATCAGAGATGTGTCTCCCTGTAGCCTCCACCCCGCCCCTTCCAAGCTGATTAGAGGGACAATGATGTGGTGGGAGAAGCAGGGGCCACGGAGCCTGGGGTAGCAGCTGTGAGTGCTGGCAGCTGGCCTGCACCTCCCCCAGCCCATCCCCAGCTTGCAGCCCGGCTGGGCTGTCATCACCACAGCATGTGTTAAGGGGGGCTCCACATCTAGTGGAAAGCAACAGATGGAGCCTGATCCTATGTCCTGGGCCACCTTGAGTAAGTCACTGCCCATCTCTGGGCTTCAGGTTCCTCAGAAAAAATGATGGGGTAGGACAGGGAGACGATTCAGAGTCTAAGCAACTCCAATATTCTAAGGCTCGATAATCCTAACCCCACCGGATCCCTCTCTGTTCACAGCTGGAGCAGGTTTGGCTTCTTGGAGTTGGACCTGGATCTAAAAGCCGAGTAAGGGGTGGCATGGGGGACCACTGAGCCCTCAGTGAGCTCGCTACTTCCCTGCTTTAAGGTCTTCCATGACTTACACTACCTTTGGAGTGAACCCCAAGTACCCCGGCTTGCCTGGCCCACCCCTCCCTGCCTCTCTGAAGCCTGGGCACTTGGAACTGCTGACTGTTCCCTTCAGGCCCCTTGATGTTTCCTGCTGTTATGTCTTTACTTACGCTGCTCCCTCGGTCTGGACAACTGTCCCCTGTTCCTTGCTTGGCTAAGCTGGTCTTCTAGACTTGGCTCAGGAATCTCCTCTCCAGAAAGCCTTCCTTGATACCCTCTCCCCCAATTTGGACCAGATCCCCCTCTTCTGGGTTCATGCAGCCCTGGGTGCCCAGTGACCCAGCCCTGATCATGCTATATTGTGCACCATCCTCATTCTGGAAATCTCTCCTCCTCCCCAAATCTCGCTCATTCTTTAAGCTCCAGAAAAATTCTACTTTCAAAGCCAACATCCACAGGGCGCAGGTACAGGTTCCACTCTGCCCCCACCCAGGGCACAGCCCAGCATGGGACAGAAGATCCCCCCCAACCCCACCCACACCTCACAAACGCGCGGGTGTTGATTTACCGACAGTGTGGGCCTCCCCCCCACATTACCCCTCCTCCTATAAGGAGACTGTTTCTCAGGGACAAGTTTATTACAGGGAACACACTAACCTCTTTCATAATATCTAAAGGTATAAAAACTACAAAAATATCTGGCTCCTGGTGTGGGTAGCTCTGTGCCAGGAGCCCAAGGCTTTCTCCTGGGCCTGCCTTGCAGCTGTTTCCCAGACAAGGGGAGGGAAAGCAGGAGGAGCGAGGCAGCCATATCTGGTTCCACGTAGTGAAGTCCAGGGCCAAGGTGGGTCTGAGCTGGAATCCCAGGCTTCCCAGGTCCGGGATGGCCAGTTCCATTCAGGAATAGGCCACAGGAAGGCCCTGCAAAGCTGGTGGCTGAGCCAGGGTGGGGAAGGGCCTGGATGTGGCGGCCCCCTCTGCTCCCCACCAGAGACTGCCCTGGCTCCCCTAGCTCCTGGACCAAGGGCCTAAACTGCCAATTGCTTCTCCAGAGCCCTCTTGAAGTTCATAGCAGACTTCCACCAACCACAGCTGCCCCAGCCCCAGGGGCTGGTCATTAGGGCTACGGGCCCCTGGGGATCTGAGGGAGCAGGTGCTAAGTGGGGGTGGGGAGCTGCCATATCTTGGGCTGTGATGATATGCTGGGGGTACAGGTGGGGGAGAGGAGTGGGATGGGAGGAAGAGGGAAATGCCCTGGCACAGAAAGGGCAGGGGAGAGGAGTGGGATGGGAGGAAGAGGGAAATGCCCTGGCACAGAAAGGGCAGGGGTCTTGGCTTTCTCTTAGGGCTGAGCCCCATTAGCCCGAAGACCTGGCAGGGCCGTCTTCCGGAAGACCTGCAGGGCTGGGTTACGGAGTAGTGTGTAGGCCACACCCCAGCGGGCCCTGCCTCGACCAGCCCTGGGTCCCACTCCCTTGACGGAAGGGTCCTTGGACTGCAGCAGCTGCATCCCTGAGAGAGAAAGACCTTCTGTGAGTCATTCAACAAACACCCAGAGGTGGTTGACAGAACCCCTTAGCAAGGCAGCCATTTCATTTTGTGTGAGAGGGTGTGTGTATGTGTGTGTATCTGGGGTGTGTGTGTGTGACTTCCTATCATGGAAAAATTACCCTGAGACCCAACCAGGAGGGGTGACCACAGGCATCTAAGGGAGAGAGGAAGTGAGAATTTTCCTGGTGCTCACCCCTGCTGTATGTACTGGGAGATGGGGAGGTCAGGGGGTTAAAGGGGGACGAGCCTCCTTCCTGGGAGGGGCTGGGTTGGGGTGATTCCACCCACCCACCCCCAGTGGGAGGGCACACCTTCTTCCTCCTCGCCAGGTCTGAGGCCATCCTGGGAGTCCACCGGGGGCTGGGGCTGGGGGCTCCTCGCTTGCAGGAGCAGGGAGCAGAAGGCTGTCATGGCTGGGTGCGACTGGCTGACCTCAGTCTTCAAGAAGTTGCAGTACGTGTGGTAGCCTGGGGTGGGGTGAGTGGGTGGTGGCAGTCCTGAGAGTGATGCTGTTGACATAGACTGGAGGCCCCAGAACCCCCTAACATGCATACAGCGAGTACAATGCACACACTGTGTGCAAGCGCACAGACACCCTGGGCACAGATCTGCTCACTGCACACACTGTAAATGGGTGCATGCAGACACACTCAGAACACACCACACACTACACACTCTGCTCACCGCACACAGACACGGAGGGTCACCCTTGCCCTCCGCTCTGCACACCAACACTCCACTGACACGTTACAGGCTGATGCACACAATGTCTGACACACAGGGAGGCTCACAGAAAGACTCACAAAGCATAGGCACACACAGTCTTGCACAACCCTGACACTCAACGTGCCCTGGTGTGCACTGATGAACCAACAGGCGGCACAGTCACTGAGGAAGGAGCGTGGACTGAACATGCAGTGCCCTTCCTAGAACCAGGCACACAGAGGACACCCTGCACAGACACAGCCTTTCCGGAGACACATGGGATTGTGCATTCCCAGATGCAGTACACATAGTACACTCTGGGCACACACATGCACACATGTGCACACATACACGTACGTTATACACCCTCCTTCTTCCTTCCCGCAAATTTAACACAGCTACTAGCTTGCAAAGGTCTCTTCTTAACTTCAGCAAAAGCACATTCCAACCAATCACTATGTGTTTTCTTCCTGAAACAGCCTCACACTATGAGTTGAGCCATTAACACACCCAGTTCCACTCAAGGGCAACCATTCATGTGCATCCATTTTTGTCTGTGTTCTTGCAAAACGTGCCTCCTTGTTTGGTGTATATGGATTTTACTTAAATGTAATTGTGTTATTCCATTCTTTTCTTTCCCGTGAGCACTAAGTTTCTGTTTCTGTATCCATCGTGTTGCTATGTGTTCACCTCCTCACTGTCTCTAACCACTGCCATGGCCTAGTGCTCCACCACCCGCATTCCCCCTCCCCTCTCTCCCTGGATGGACACCCCAGGGCAAGGCCAGGGCAGACCCCCAGCCCCTCCCCGGGCGCTGACCCCTTACCCGGGTCGAGGGTGGCAGCTCCAGGGGGCAGTAGGCTGAAGTCCATCTGGCAGAGGTGGACGGTGTTGTAGAGGGCAGAGAGGAGCACCCGCCAGGCAGCCACCATGGCACCCACAAGCACGTTGACGGGGAAGAGAAGAAAGGTGGCTGCATAGAGAGCTCGCCTGGGGCAGCAGGAGAGGAAAGGCTGAGGCAGGTGTCCCCTCCAGAGCTCCTTTCCCAAGGTCAGTGTCAGAACATGCTAGGTGACCACAGCTGCTGGGATTTATTGAAAATCTTCGGTGCACCCCATCCTGGCTGGGCCTGCTCTCTCTCTCTCGACCCAGCTCCACCTTGGGAGATAGGCGGTGTCACTCTTTTCTGTAGAAGGGAAAACTGAGATCTAAAGAGATTGAGGACAGCCAAGGCTCTCTGGCCAATCAGGGGCAGAGCTGGGGCTTGAGTCCAGGTGCACCTGGATCTTTCTATGACCCTGGAAACTCCCTCCTCGTCACTCTGGGTCCCTTGCCCACAAACTCAAGTCCCTCCTGGGCCAAGATTCCCCCACAGCCTCTATGTATGATACCCCAAATTCCTCCCTGAAAGGGGAGAAGGCACATTGTTTTTATGGAACAGAGGACTTAGGGGAGAGCAGAGCTGATCCCCAAAGCAGGAAAGGCTCATGGGGGTATCTCTGGCCCCATGACAGGTATATAGAGAGGCATGTTGGAATAGATTGGGCCATTGCCCTTTTCTCTGTGGGTAAGGCAAGCACTCTCTACTACCCACTGGGCTTTCTGCAAGGGAAAGAGAGAGTGGAGAGAGAGGGGCATGAAGTGAGAGACAGACAGACAGAAGAAGAGGCTGAGGGCCTGAGGGAGCCTCAAGCCCCAGGGCCACCTCACCGGTTGGTCAGCTCTGGGCGTACATGGTGAGTCTCCAGGAAGGCCCAGTGGGCCGCCATGTTCTGCAGGATTACAGCCAGGGCCAAGGTCAGCCAGAAGGGCCTGGAGGTGGGGCAAGTTGAGCGGTCACTGTTATCTATCCTCCAGGAAGGCGTCCCAGAGTCGTCCACCCCTTGCCTCACTCACCACGAGGACTCCAGGGCTCGGAGGAGCAGGAGGTTCGTGCCATGGAACATGGGGATGAACACCAGGAAGGCAAGGGCCATGATCCCCAGGAAGAAGATGGTCTGTTGCACCAGGAGCCCTGCAGGGGGAAGGGAGGATGTAGCATCAAGCTCTGCCACTTCCAGGAAACTGACTCTAAAGAAAGGGCTCCAGAGTCAGGCAGACCTGGTTCAGATCCCTGCTTCACTGCTTGAGCAGGTTACTTGACTCTCTGAGCTTCAGTTTCTTCCTTTCTAAAATGGGGGGGGGGGGCTATTGTGAGGATCCAATGAGATGTCTGTGATGACTCTGAAAACCACAAAGGGCTTTGCAAACATTATTTTCCCCTCACTTGGCCCTGAGCTCTAGGGGAGAGGATTGCATTTTTAATTAATGTTTGCATTCCAATAGACAAGAGCCTGGTACACAGTAGGTTCCTCGTGAGTTGTCTTTGGAAACAATCGGATAACAGCTTACATGGGATAATGTGTACGAAAAGGCTTGAGACGTATAAAGTCTACCAAGAAGAGGAATTATGACTTGTAATCCTAGTAGTTCCTCCATTCCTTTATCCTTCTCCTCCCCCAGCAAGGTGAGACCCAACAGAAACTACAGGGAAAGGCCCCTGGTTTTGCAATACTGCCCCCTCACGTCTCAGAGTGCTTTACTCAGAGCAGTGCGGAAGGGGAGGTTTGGAAACTCAGGGGTCCTTGAAGATCATCTAATCCAATCCCTTCAGGGCAGGACCCCCTTTGCAGCTCCCCACGGTGGCCACTAACCTTGCTTGCATACCCCAGTGACGGGGATCTCATTACCTCCTGAGGTGGCCCATAGCGATACAGCCTTCCCTTACACAAGCTGGAATGTGCCTCCTTGAACTTGCCACCCCCAGCCCTGGGCCCACCCTCCAGGTAAATACCTGGTGGCACCAAGGGTCAGCTCCTCATTCCCCGAAGGCTCCTGCACCCCCCAACTGAGTGAGCTTCCAGCTAGCAGGTTGGGTGTGTCCCTTCTCTCCCTCTGCCAGCCCAAGCAGGCACCCATGTAACCCAAGACCATCAGAACACTCTTCCCCTCCCAAACTTGGTGTCAGGTGGGAATGGGTGGAGACTGGGTGGGGTGGGTGAGGGGGGCTCACCAAGGCAAGTAAAGGCGGTCTGGTAGGCGCTGAAGCTCATCCAAGAGAATATGGCCTGGCGAGAGGGGTGGGGACTCCGGGGCAGGCGGTCCAGGTCCAGGGCAGCCCCTCGGTACAGAGCTTGCAGGTTGGCTCTAGGGTGGGGGTGAGGGAGGCAGGGACCTCAGGGAGTAACCCACTCCCTAAATTCCTCCTCTGGGCCAGTCTCTGGCCAAACTCCCAGTCTAATGACTACCTATTGCCATCAGCAGGGAAGCTCAAGACTGTGGGAGCCCAAGGGATACCACTAACCCAACCAAGGAGGTCAGGGAGGGCTTCCTGGAGGAGGTGATGTCCAAGCAGAATCGTTAAGAGTGAATAAGTATAAGCTGTGGAGGGGGATAGTTAAGAGAGACAAAATCGGGTAGAAGACTCAACCTGAGCCAAATCAGAAAAGTAGGAAACAATTGGAATAGGAAGTGACATACAGCTCAGTCCCCTAGCAAGAGACAAAGTTTCAGGCAGGCAGGGACTTTGAGGCCAACCCTGTAAGAAAAGAGCCCTGAGTAGGAACTCTGAAGCCCCTCAAACGCACGGGCACAGGGAATGGTTCACTTACACAGGTAAGTGCCCAGACCTCTTCCCTCGCACCCTGCTCCCAAGTAGAACCTTCCCTCCCCCTGCCCAGAATCCCTCAGGGCTCCTCATTGCTCACTGCCAGCTCTCCAGGCTGCCTTCCTTAGCCAATCCAGCTCACCAAGGTGGCCCCTGCTCAGAGGGCAACCTCCACACGCCAGGCCCGAGTCTGTCATGCCCTTTATCACTCCAGCTACACACGCCCACCCCAAGGGCAGGCCCAGACCCACCTTCTCAATCCTCCAAGATGCCTCCAAACCCAAGTGAGTTCAGTGACAAGCTGGGCCTGCAGAGGCCCCCCTGGGCCTTCTCCCCAGGTCCTCCCAGGCTAGGGCTCCTGTAGGCCCATAAGACTCTGACCCCTTTCCCCTGCCCCCCAGCTCTGCACTGGATGGAGCAGAGCCTGCTGCTAACCTGTGTGTCACCAGCGAGCGGTTCACTACGAAGCAGGTGAGTGAACAAGACAGGACCAAGGCCAAGATGTAGCAAACTGGAGGAACAAAGTGGGAGGTCAGGGCCTGGAAGGGCTCCCAGGAGCCTCCCAGCTGCTGCCAGGGTCTCGCCTGTGTGGATTTACCCCTGCCCCACCCCCCACTCTGAGCCAAGGCCTCTTGGCCCCATCCCCAGCTGTCAAATCCCATGTAAGTCTACCACCTTGGCTGCCCCTGCCCTGCCTCCTGGCATATGGCAGCCAAGGCAGGGAGTCCAGTTCTGAGGCTGCAAACTGGCCCTCTTCCTGGTTGTGCTGCTTCCTTTGCTGTGTGACCCCCTGCGGGAAACTCTATCCATCCAACCCAGTGTGGGCCTCCAATTCCTTTACTCTTTGCTTTGTGGCCTTCAGGAGGTCACTCTGCCTCCCCAAGCCTCAATTTGCTCCCACACATACTGCCAGGCACACTGCTCTGCTGCCCACCCCCTAGGACAATGTGAGCCATGAAACTCCAACCGTGTGTCACTGGTGACCTTTGTTCAGGGCCCAGAAAATGCGAGTCCATCAGAAGAAGGGAGGTGGCTGCTGCTACCCATCTCCTCTGGAGTATGGTCCCACATCCCCAAATCCCCCCTCTTCCCAGCCATGCCCACAGATAATGAGTTTGCTGTGTCCCGGGCAGCCAGGAAGAAATAAATGGCATATTGTGAACAAGCCTGGGTGTTTAAGCATAGCGGGGATGCAGGGCTGCAACGCCCCCTCCCGCACCCACATCCAGCCTTGCTCAGGACTCTCCTTGCAATCTCACAAGGTCGGGCCACAGGAACTGTTCCCACTAGGCAGATGAGAAAGCTGAGGTTGGAGAGATAGCCTGGCCCAACCAGCCACACCACTAGAAAGTGATGGAGGGAGAGGTGCTACCACTTCCAAGCAGATCCAGAGCGAGCCTGGGGCACCTGCACCCTGATCTCATCAGTCAGTCCCAGGAAGTATTTCTTGCTCCTGAGTCCTCACCCGAAATTCTGGGAGGAGGGAGACCAAACACATGGAATAGGCAAGCACTATTTCCATGTAGCCATAAGCACTAGGGCAGTGCGTTTTGGCACTCCAAGGCTTTAGGATCACCTGGGGAGCTTGTAAAAATCCCACTGCCCAAGCTGCACTCTAGACTGATCAAATCAGAATCTCTGGGGGTGGGATCCAGGTTTTAGTTTTTGTGAAACTCCTCCAGTGATTCCAGGGTTGAGAACCAGCAACAGAGGGCTTTTCTAAAGGCAGAATCTCAGTGATTTCTTTCAATCCACAAATGATTGAAATCAATCAACCCATCAACATTTATTGAGTATCTACCATAGTGGTTCTCAACTTTTACCTTACATCAGAAACACCAGGAGGCCTTGTTCAATCACAGATGCTGGGACCAACCCTCAGGGTTTCTACTTCAGAAGCTCTGGGGCGGGGCTTGAGCAACGGGATTTTTTTAAAAGCTCCCAGGTGATTCTCCAGTGTAGCTAGGATGGAGTACCGCTGCTACAGAAACCTGGGCCACTCTGCTTGTCCCTGGCTCTCTCCTTCAGGGGCAGGAGGGGACCCTTTTCTGAAGAAATAAGATTGGGAGAAGGAACTGGGTATGCACAGCACTGCCCTGCTCAGTTACCCCTTCTGGAGCCAGCTTGACTGAAGGGAAGGTGCATTCTGGACTGTTTTCTACCAGGAGGCCAGGGGCTGCTGGCTGAGGCTGGCTGAGTTGGTGAACAGACTAACGCAGGGGTGAAGGCCTAGCAAGCCCCCTTGGCCACCAGCCTGGCCTTTGATCTCCATCTGTCTGCCTCCTGTTTCCTTCTCCCTGAATTGGTTCCAAACTCAGGTCCCTCCAAACCCCAGTGGCCATGGAATCTTCCTACTCTTTGTCTCCTCTGGGCCCTGCTTTGTAAATAAATCTGTCACCCCCACCTGATTGAAGCCTCAAGAGTAGGTTGCTTTTGTAGCTTCAGCACCTCAGAAAGGCCCAGGCATTTTTCAGGTAGGGAAATTGGGGCCCAGAGAGGTGAAGCAGCTTGCCCAAAGTCATACCAATTGTAAGTGGTGGATCAGGGAATCTAATCTAGTCTGTCTGACTCAGAGTCTGAACTTTCTGTGAATGATGCCACGCTTCTGTCCAAATGCCAGGTGGGCAGCCCAATGGAGGGCTCTCAGAACCCAGAAGACATGAGGCCCTTTAGTTAAGAACAGACCAAAAGGTTCCCATGCCCAGATCTAATCTCTGTCCCACCCGTGGCTTGCCAGTGGCTCTGGGCCTTTCTCCAGGGCTTCCGAGCCTCAGTTTTCATCTGCAAACCAGGAGACTAAACGCTGCTCTGTTTGGCTCCTGTGCCCAAGAACATCTAAAGTGGGAACACTTAGACTTGGAAACTGCAACCTGTGATTGTAAACATATGTCACGACGAGGAGAAGCAGAGTCCATTTGCCCTGAACATGTCCCATCCTGCCTCTGACCCTCATTTTCCTGTCCATGTGAGATGGATTCAAGGACACTGGCTTACTGGTATGGCTGTGAGCAGGGGCCCAAGCTTGGCTGTGGGCTGATAGGGGCTGTGTCTGCTGCTCCCACCTGTGACCCAGGTTGTAGGCAGCTTGGAAAACCTCCCCAGAGGTGTCATTTTCAGCCCACCTTGTCACTTGCCAAACTTTTGGGATTCAGCAGCAGTTCCAGGGCAGCCTCCAGAAATGGAAGTTAAGTTACTCAGGAGGGTGGTAGGTGTGGTGGCCAGGGAAGGAAGCAGTCACTACACATACCTCTGCCTAACCCACGCCCACTGCCCCTCTCCATTCCCAGCATGGCTAGGTCTGTGGGTGCGAGGATGATGTTAACGGTCAAGAACAACTTCAGAGCAGACACACCTTCACCTGCCATGCTGGCAGCCTAAGCTCCGACCATCACGTATTACTCCTCAGAAGCCAGGGTGCCCAAGCCACCTGGGGAACCTAAGTTAGCAGAGGTTGCAGACCCCAGGACTCCTCACCCTCAGGCTTTGTCTCAGGGTGGCGGACAGAACCCTGGCCCAGGGATCAGGAGACCCAAGCTCTTCTCTTGGATCTACTTCTGACCTGCTGTGTGTCCTCAAGCGAGTCCTTCCCCATGTGTCAAGTGGGGACACTTCTCAGTCTCCTGCACGGGCTGAGGGGAGGGCCTGGGTGTTCCCCAGCAGGGCTAAGGGCTGCAGGAAGCATCAGATGATGGAAGGAGACGCTGGTATTGATTCCAGGCTCAGGGGCTCAGGATCAGGGGAGAAGGAAAATGGAGATGGCCAGGGAGGACAGGGACTGGGAAGAGGAGGCATCTGCCTTTCCCAACCCCACACACTTGCTCAGAACTCTTGGCCCTTGCTCTCATCTCACTGCTTCCTCTTTTCCTCCTCCCTCCTCAGCCAAGGCCCCAGGGGCTGCCCCTCAGCTCATATCTCGCCACATCTCCACATCTGGAGAGCTGGTCAAAGACACTGGGGGTGGAGCCACAAAAGCTGACCAGAGGCAGGGAGCTGGTTGAAATAATGCCTTCGGGTTGCAGAAACTTGTAACGGAAGCCCCGACCACCCCACTGTGGAGAGGAGGCAAGTGAGGGGCAGGGAGGAGCAGGGACGTGCCCCAGGGCACCCAATGTGTGAGTATCAGGCTGGGACTGAGCTGGGCCGTCCTTTGTGGCCCTCAGGGACTTCCGGGAGGCCTCACCTTCCACAGTCCACAGGTGGTGCTTCACCAGCTCCACTACCTCCTGCTTGTCCTCTGAGAGCACGATGCCAAAACCCGTCAGCAGGTAGGAGACGTCCTTGGTGATCCCCGCCCTCACCTTCTGGATGGTGGGCACCACGCCCACCAGCAGCAGCAGGGCCACCTAGAAGAACCCAGAATGCAGGTGCCCAGCCTGGCTGCACCAGTGCATTGCACCACCATTCCAGGAAAAGGGTTTTCTGAGCTCACATGGGAGGCCTCGGGGGAGAAACTCTGGCAGCAAGCTGGCTGCAGCCCCAGGCTCAGCATGGAAGGTTTTTCCCTTCCCCTTAGAGCAGGATCCTCAGGCTTCTAAACAGCATGTTACAGACAGACACACTGTAGCCCAAAGGGTCAGAGATATGCATCCAGGTAGCACAGTGTGTATGTGTCTGGGGGTAGGGGTGGGGCAGGCTGGGGGAGGTGGATATATATATATATATATATATATATATGTCTATATGTCTATTTGTCTGTATGTATATATACATTTCATAATACGGAATTTCCGATTTTCCACATTGAAGAAAGCAATGTCCTACCAATGAGCATGAGCATTGAAGCCAGACAAACATGGATTCAAATTCTGGCTAACCTAGATTTAGCTGTAGGGATCGGGCCAAGTCAAATTTACCTCCCTGAGCCTCAGTTTTCCCATCTGTAAAATGGAGAAAAATCATACCTATCTCCCAGGGTTTTAATTGTTGTTGTTGTTATTTGAGGGGAGGGGGGTTCGTTTATCAAAGACTTATCTCACTAAATATTCCCAACTCCCTGAGGAGGAAGGTAATTCTATTTCCTCATTTCACAGATGAGCCAATGGATTCAGAGATGTTGAGTGACTTGTCCAAGGCCGCTAGGAGTAGAGAATGGAGTTGGGCTTGAAATTCATGTTTATGTGGTCCCAGAACTCACGCTCTGACTCACTGTATGAGCCCGGCGAGGGTTTTAACACTTCCCACACCTTTCTGGGCAGGTCAGCAGTCCCCAGATGGCGAGGAGCAGCTGGACAGGACGGTAGGTGGGGCTTTAGGAGAGTTGAGCTGTCCCCAGGCAGGAGTCCAGTGACGGATGGCACTCCAGTGTGCAGGACATACCTGGTAAATGGCTGTCCCTGTCAGGGTGGCTGAAAGCACCAGCTTCAGGGGGAGTCGGAATCCTGTAGTCCCCAAAAGAAGGGGTGTGATGAACCCGGGACCCCCGACCTAGGAGCCCCCATCCCTCCCAAGGGGCTCAGGAAAAGGGTCAGGACTCATGAGACCCTGGACTACCAACGCCAGGCTAGGGGCTGCCCCTTGTCCCCAGCTGGGGTTTGTCTGTCCTGATGACAAGGGTATTGAGGGGCAGAAGCCAGCCCTCCACTGTAGCTGTTCTGCCCAAGGGAGGGGTGGTGTCACCGGTCACTCCTGGCCCCAGCTCCCCACCCCCATACCTCGCTGTGGGGTGTAGCTGTAGTGCCTGATGCAGATCCAGGCCTGGGACAGGAAGCCGCGCTTGGAGGTGTGGGAGCTGCCGAGAGACCCAGGCAGGTGGGGACCCTCAGGAGAAGCCCCAGAACTGGTTCATCCCCCATCTCTGCCTCACCGTGCTGTCCAGGGCAGCCTCCCAAATGAGCCTGCTGACCCAGCCCTGGCCACCCGCCCACCCCAGCACTACCCCACCCCACCCCAGGGGGGCCTGGGACCTCACCTGCTTTCCACTTTCTTCCGGCAAAGGAGGTATCTCAGATACTCCTCCGAGAAGCTGCTCTGCAGCCCCTGTGGGGACAGACAAACGGATGAGCAGATGTGGCCCCCCTCAAGCCATCCCTCGGGCCCTGGCTCAGGGTACCACAGTGGGCGCCCAGTGGGTGCTTGTGAAAACCTCTTGGCTATGGTGGTGGGGGTGGAGGGCAGAGGGGATGGACTGTGATTCAAGGTCCACCCTCCCCAAAGCTGCTCTTTTCTCCTCCACAAATACAGGATGAGTCAGTCTCCCATGGAAGGAGTCCCAATGCTGAGAAGTTCTTCCTAGGTTCTATCTCCAACTCTCCCCTGCTTTGCTCAGCCACATCTCATCGTTACTTCCTTTCTGTCCCTCTGGCCTCTGCTAGCTGAGACTGGGGCAGAGGGGAGCCATGTCCCACGGGCACTTTCCCCGAGCAGGACACAGGACACAGGGCACAGGCCATTCCAGGTCAGACCCTCTAGGCCTCATTACTCCTCCTCCTACTCAAAGGAGATCACAAGGGTGACCGGATTTGTCTAAGCCTCATTCCAGGCCTTAAGCTGCCTGTGAAGGGACTGAGGCCCCTGGGAAGATGGGGTGAGCCCCTGCCCCAGATTATTGGGAGAACACAGGGAAGGTCGCCTGTTGCCATGGCAACCCTGGGTTTCAGGCAGGCGTGGGTCAGCTCAAAGCCTGATTGGACCCTTTGAGGCCTAAACCTTTTTGACCAACAGCCAAAGAGGATTGAATTCCTCTTGAGACTTGAGAGGGAGGCAGCCATGGAGGGACAGGTGAGGCGGAGACGACCCCTGGAAGGGGAGGTGAGGGACTCGGCGAGGTAGGATGTGCCCGGCACACTCTGTTTCTCGGGGAGAGCTGCTCCCCTCTTCTGAGCCAGCTGTCAACATGAGAGGACAATGGGCTTCCCCCAGAGAGGGGGGCATCAGGGGGGCAGTGAGGAAACTGCGCTACTTAGAGCCTGTCTGCCTACCATGTGGGTCCAAACCAAGCATCAGGTGGGTCTTCTCCAACCTGAGGGGCCCATGTGGGACCCACCCCAGCCTCCTCTCTCCTCCCTCTCCACCCCTCCTCGGGGATCTCACCCGTGCTCTGGCTTCAGTCTGATGATGCCTGAGATGAGACCCACCCCCAGCCTCTGTGCTGAGTTCCAGACTAGGTCCAGCTGACGCTCAGCCCTTACCCTCCGCCCAACACAGCCTCATTCCCGCACGCCTGCTCCTCACCCAGCCTTCCAGGAGTCGGCAACGGGTGCTACCACCTAGCCTGCGGTCTGTCCCAGCTGCCACCCTGCACACCTTCCCTTCACCTTCCCCACCTGAAGAGTAACCAACTCTTGCATCTGTGTCCTCGACTTTTTTGGAGTCTGTCCTTCTTCCCCTTTGAGGGCCTCAGGAGTTTTCCTCCACCTCCTCCTTTCTCACCAGGGAAAAGTTGCTTGATCCTGTCTCCTCCCATGTTCCCGTGGGGCTTGGTGAGCCCCTGTTGCACTTATCACATTGCACTGTAAATATCTGTTGCAGCATCCACCTCCATCACCATGCTGGGAGCTCATGGCAGTCAGAGCACAGGTCAGGCAGCTCGGAGCCCATAGCACCTAGCCCAGGCCCTGACACATGGTAGGTGCTTAGAGGGCTTTTTAGTAAGATAGCACTATCCACCATGATGCATTCACCCTCCCAGCATCCATCCACCTAACCAAAAACTCAAAAACATTTGCTGCATAAGACCTGCCCAGTGCTGTAAATACAGACACGAACAAAACAGGCACAAACCCATCTCTGCCCCTGCACTCATGCTCTGTAATGCCTTCTCCTCATTCTCTCGCCACTCCAGATCCCCCTGTCCTTCAAGGCCCTGCCAAAAGCTCCCTCCTCCAGGAAGCCCTCCTGACCCTTCTCAGGACTCCCAGATCTCCTTTTTTCTGACATTCTTCAACTGTATCCAACCCGACACACCTGGCGTGTCTCATTTCCCCAGCAGGATCCTCAGAGTTTCAGAGATAGGGCTATGACTTCCCTGTCTTCTGACCCAATCCTCCTTCACTGAGGTCCACACTCTGCTGCACACAGCCCTGTGCCCCAGGCACGCTGGGATTCAGCACCCACTATGTGCTAGTCCCCACATCAAGCATGACCGCATACACGGGACCGACCGACACGGGAGAACAGTGTCTGTGGGTGCTGAATAGGAGCCCAGCCCTGACCCTTTACCTTGGAACCTGCTCCTGCCCTGCAGCTGAAGCTCCTCAACAGCTGCACCGGGTACCAAAGGCTCAGGAATCCAAGGCCCACAAGGAGAGGCAGGGAGGCCAGCAGGGAGTAGTACTTGTAGATCTAGACAGACAGACAGACACCCAGACAGCCAACCTTCTGCCTTCCTCTCCCAACCGAGGACCCAGAACCAGAATTTCTTTCTCTCCCCACCTTACACTGGGCTCTGTGAAGGCCCTGAGGGTGGTCTGGGGTGAGGTCAGAAGGCTTCTGGTTCAACTGCCCCCCTCCCCAACCCCAGCCTGGGCCACCCAGCAGAGGCACCCACCCCAACCCCCTCAGGCCCTGCATGTGTGCTCCTCCTTCCCCCCAGGCTCCCGGAGGTCCCCAGCCCTTAGAGGAAAAAAGGAGGAGATTACCTAACCCCCTCCTCGCCACCTCCAGGGGACTGGAGTGGGGCCTGAAATGGGGGACATCCACTTTCTATGTTCCTATATAGTCCCTCGTACTTTTGAACACAGGCTCTGGAAAATTAAGCCAAGGCCTAATTTGGTCTATGTTCGGTTTGTAACCTGGGCATCAGGGAAGTAGAGGCCCAGCCTCCTGGGGCTGAGGCCTTCTTGGGGTAGGGCCCTTTTATATTCATTCATTTATTTGTGAATTCGATACTTTTTTATTGAGAGCTTAGTATATGTCAGATTCTAGGTGGTAAAAAAGACCAACCATTGCTTCTCGGCCTTTTGGCTAAGATCAAGTGTAGTATCTGTTCTTATCCGTTTAATATCTGATACGTCCTCTATCCGAGGACAATATATTAAATGGATTTTTGGAGCAGGGAGATGGAATAGGAGCTTGCTCTGTCCACTCCACACATCAACCTGGTATTGCAGTACTTCCAGGAACGGTGCACCCCCTTTCAGGGGGAAAAAAAAAAAAGACCAACCAGACCCCTCCTCTCGGAGAAACCACCTCATCTTCAGCTCTACCCCACAGGGTTCATGTCATTGATTCCACTTACAGGTGGGGAAACTGAGTCTCCAAAAGGTGACACGGCTTCCTCAAACCACCACCATTACTTGACATTTTAAATATTTATTTGTGTATTTATTTATTGTGTCACCCCTTCTGGAATGACAGCTCTAGGAGGCCAGAGACTTTGTTTTATCCACAGCTGTATCTCCAGTGCCTAGAAATGTGCCTGCTACAGAGTATGAGCTTTGAAAATTTTATTGAATAACTGAGTGAGTGAATGAATGAATGAATGAAGTGTTGAAGCTGGATTCAAACTCAGGTTGTTCACTCCAAAGCCTGTACCACCACCCTTCGGTCTCCAGGCTGGGCAGCTTCATGCCCCAGCCAGTGAACCAGGTTCTGAGGTTCTGGAATTCTTTCAGCCCCTTGAGACCATCCCCCAACTCAGCATTGACCACCCTCCAGCTCTCTTCACATCCACCCCTACTCCCACTCCCACTCCGGTCTGGCCAGACGGAAGCTGGGGAATCAACAATGGGGGTCTCAGGCTTCCTTTTCCTCCCCCCTGCCCTCCCCTAGCCCAGCTGTCTTGTCCTCTGCCTCTCCCAGCAGGAGGCCGGGTATCGGAATGAGCACATTTTTAAAGGAATAGAATCCAGGGCAGTAATGGAATGCGGCCTGGAGGCCCAGCACAGAAAGGGGCCTCCCTGCTGCTTTCCAGGCACCTCCAGCCCGCCCCAGGCCTTCCGGAGTCAATGGTTACCTCGGGCGCCTGGGGACACTCCGCCCTCTGCCAGACCAGGACCCCAAAGTGGGCCCAGGCCAGCACGCTGCCGAGGAGGTACGCGGCTCTGTGTCCAGCCACGGCACAGGCGGCCAGGGGGTAGTAGAGGGCAGGGTAGTAGAGCAGGGCCAGCATCTTCCAGGGCCCTGGAAGGTGAGATGGGCAGTGAGACACAAGGTGGAGGAGCAGACATGGGGCCTCTCACCCATCTCCATCCTCTAAGCCCCTCAGCTGGTCAGTGGGCAAGAGCCCTGGGTTCAAATCCAGACTCTGACAAGCATCAGCTCTATGATCTTGGGCAAGTTACCTCTTGGAGTCTCAGTTTCCCCATCTGTAAAGTGAGAATGATAATAGTATATCAGCAAGGACTAATTGAGAAGGTGTATGTGTCAGGCTTAGCCCAGTGCCTGAGTAAACAATAAATAAGCTACTACTTTACTATTGTTCCCTTCTCTGACCCTCTGTTTCTATAAAATGGGGATAATATCCATTCTCTGTGGGGTCATTGTGGGGACTGGATGATTTAATGGGGGCTGCTCCCCATGGCAGCTGCCCTGGTCACCAACACCTCCATTGAGCCAGGACCCCTCCCTGCCCCTCCCCGTCCCTCTTCTTTGGGCTGGGCATTCTGGGGGGCTCAGCCTGGGCCCATGAACAAGAGCATTCCCTCCCTCCTGGAAATGGGGTTTTCACAATAACAGGGGAAGTCGGAGAGAGTAATATTGATCCAACGGTTGGAATCTATAATGGGGAGACTTCAGGCGTCATGGCGGGTCAGTTGGGGAGAGTAAAGTGCATGCCTTCTCAGGGGCACCTCATGACGTAGTCTTTTGCTCACCCACATCGGACACCTGTCCCAGTGCTCTGGATTCCCGACCCAACCCCCATTTCATCAATTTGACTCTAGGGGCCTCACCTTGGCTGGGTGGTGAGACAAAGGTGAGGAAGGGCAGTGGGTCCTCACTGGGAAGCAGCAAGCAAAGGGAGCTGAAGAGGACCACGAAGACAGCAGCGGGCACTGTCCGGGGTCCGTCCTTGGCAAAGAAATCCACAGGGCTGGTGCAAAGGCAGGGACAGGGCCAGAGGGACTCTATTACCTCCAGGCCATGTTCTATAAACCAGACGGGGAAACTGAGGCCCCTTCATGCAGGCATGCCTTCATTCATTCACGCCACAGATATCTGTGCCATGCCTCCTATGTACCAGGCTCTGGGCCCTGTGGCAGAGTGATTCAGAAATCCATCCTCCCCATCATTCCTCCCCCCTACTTACACAAATACACACTCACAGTGAAGCATGCTCAAGCACTGCTCCCTCAGCCCCCGGAAGCTCCAGGAAATAGCCGCCTCCACACTAATGGGTCTGTCTGGCTGGCAAAACTTCAGAGAGCTTGGGGAGTCACAGAATCCTTGTGTAATGGCCACAGCCCCAGGGCTCGGTGTGGACTTGGGGGCAGGGGGCAGGGGTCAGAGAATGGGCACGGCTGGCCCTCTGCTTCTGCACTGCCCTCGTGACCTGAGAGCTCCATCCTGCTGTGCTCTTTCCCGGAGTCTAATCTCCACCTCCCCGGCAGGGCAAGCTCCTTCCTGGGCCAATCAGAAGACAGAGACCCCAGGCTGGTTCCCCACAAGGCCCACATGGCAGGAGCCTCTCGATGTGCAGCCCAGGTCTCGGGTGCAAGGCTATCTACACCGGGGCCCCACCCACCACCTGTCTCACCCCTCTGGCCTCTCTCCCACAGCCTGCCCAGTCCCAGCCCCTCAGGGTCATCCCTCTGCCAGGCTCTGGGGCTGTAGGACTGAAGGAGGCAGGGGGAGAAAGTTCCAGCCACGGGGGCTGGAGGACAGTCCCCCATGAATCTGCCTTTAAGCATCAGGTTCGGGGGTGGAAACCGGGGCTAAGATGGCAGGGTGTGGTGACCATGGGCTGTCCAGATGCTGAGGGCGGCCTGAGATGGGGTGTCCTGGAGCCAGGCTGTCGGGTTGTGTCTCCCTGGGGTCTGGGTTAGAATACTTTCTCCCCATGTCCTGGACAACATGAGCAGCTGGACTTGAGTGGGTCCCTCCCCTCCCTCTAGGGCCCTTGACCAAACCTGGAGATCAGGGTGGGGTGCACAGGGCCCCCAAGCGGAGACAGCTGGGGTGTCACTGCAGCCAGAGCTGGCTTGTAGGTACCCAACAAACCACCCATGCCCCAGAGCGGCTCCTGTCAACTGTGCCCCCTGCACGGGGTGCCCAGGCCATGGCACCTACATGGGCAGCCCGGGCCTGCCATGTCCACAGCGGGGCCAGAGCCAGCGGCGCCTCACAAGAACAGCCAACAGCAGCAATACAAGAATCTGAAGGGAGAGCACAGACGAGGGCTTGGGGGGCCTGGGCCTGCCCTAAGGGTCTATATCTGAGGGTTTGGCCTCAGTCCTCAGGACACCCCTGGCCCCAGTGAACACCCATGTGGCATCTTGGGGACTGGCCACCAGGTGACTGAAGTCTGGAAGGCTGGGCTCAGTCTGTGTCCTGGTTTGGAACTCCACCCTGGGAAGACCCCGATACCCCCTCCCATCTTTTGGGCTCCCAGGGTCCCCCTTCACCAGCCCCAGCAGGGAACATGAGGGCACACCCCCATCCCTCTGCCCAGGTTGCAGCCAGGTTGGACTCAGGTTGGACTCACCGACAGCGAGGCCAGGCAGGCGTGGTAGAGGCCGGGCGAGACACTGGAGTGGCAGGCAGGCACCACCCTGCAGAGTGAGTGAAGGCTGGGTCAGGGCCGAGGGGCACAGCCTGTCTGGGGTTCAAAGCTGACTTCACCGGGGCTCCACCCACCACCTCCCTCTGCCCTCTGGCCTACAGTTCCTACACAAGCCCACCCAGTTCCACCACCTTGGGGTCATTCCAGGGCCCTCATGCCCCTATGGTAAGCCTGGCCCTGTGCCAGGCTCTGGGGTTACAGGGCTGAGGGAGACAGGGGGCTCCCAGGGGAGAGGTGGGAGAGGCAGCTGTGCATGGAAGGCCCCATCCAGAGTGGGCCAGCTCTGTCTGCACTCCTCTTGTTGCTCACCCAGATGCTTCCTACCCCTTGAACTCCACTTCACCCCTTTCTATTCAAGGAAGCCTCCCTTCCTGACTGCTCCAGGCCTCACAGACCTCTCCTTCTCAGAACTGTGGCTGAATGTACTACTTGGGTTAAGCAATCAAGTTCTTGGTCCCACAATCTTGCCCTCCAATAGCTGATATACAAGGTAGATCTGTGTCCTGGACTGGAAGGACCTTCCTTAGACCCTCCAGGACTTACATCTCTTCTTTCTCCATTTCCTTCTCATTAAGTATCTCTGTGTACATTTGGGCAGGTTGTGTACTGAACAAAGATGCATGGCCAAGGCAGAGAGTGCTGAAATCCAGGCCACAGTGCTTACTAAACCCTCCACTTGCAGAGCTGCATACCCGAGTGCGGGTCCATTTTTCTAATTGCCACAAAGCTTCCCTATGGGCTGGCAGAGGTCCTGCTCTCAGGGTAGCTGAGAATGAAGGTGGGGCCGTGGTGGATAGAAAGAGATCAACGAGGACAGTGAAGTCCTCAACTTCTCCAACTAGGTCATGTGGCAAGAATAAGGGGTCAGGCAGGAGTGTTACCCTGAGTTCAGGGCTGGTCATGGGCCTGGGAGAGCAAACAGGACTGGGACCCTGGGGAGGTGTAGACCTTCAGGTTTGCCCAGCGGGAGCCCGGGAGTGCCAGCAGGACACCAGTGTGGCCAAGGCTGGGTGAGGTCTGGTGGGACAAGGGCCTCAGAGGAAGCCCTGTGCTGCAGCTGGGTCCTCCCTGGGGGAGGCTCAGGCCTCCCACATGGGTCCCCTCCTGCTGTGCAGGAAGGAGGAATCCCAAGGCCTCCTCTTCCAGGGTGCACTCAGAGCACAGGGACCCTCTGCTGGACAGCCCAGTCTCCCCTGAGCTCTCTTTCTCTCAGGAAATCCCAGAGTGGTAAGAAGCAGGGAAGGAACTGGCCACGTGGGCTTGTCCTTGGCAGGGGGAGGCAGAGCAAGTCTGTTCTGTGCAACTTCTTGGCCAGAAGGAACCAGCCTGTTTTGAAGCTGAACCGTGCTGTGGGTAAATGGGTGCTCTGTAGGAGACTAGGGCCCTACAGGCTGAACTTGGACTCATTCTCCCTACTCCCAACTCTGCTGTGTGGGACAGGATTAAGGTGAGGCAAGGTCCCAGTCCAGCTGCAAGAGTTTGGAGCCATCACTCCAGCCCCTTGGCCTGCATCACCTCACATGGTTGGGTCCTGCTCAACCCTGTAACCCAAGGTCTGCAAACAGAGTCCAGGAGGAGCCTGAGTGGCTTCCCAAACTAGGAGCCACCTCTGCCCCCGGGGATCCCCTCCAGGGTTCTGCCTGAGGAAACCTCTGGTCCTTTCTGTACAACCCAGAGTCCCCCATCTGACCCCTCAGCTCAGGTTGTTCATTCAGTAAAAAACTGTTTGGCTGATGGATCAGACCCATGTTCTGTCCATGGGACAGGCAGGATGGCCAGGAAACAGAAAGAATGACTCCTCAGGGTAGTGAGCTTTTAAATCCTAAAAGAGACACAAGCAGGTGCTAAAAGATGTAGAGGAGAGAAACTCTGAGCAAGGCATTGGGAGGGGGTGGGGGGGTGTGGCAGTAGTATTTGATTTGAGTTTGAATGATGGTTAGCATCTATTTAGGCAAAGAAGGGGAAAGGGAACTGCATGTAGAGGGAAGAAGATGAGGAAGGCAGAGTGGCAGGCAGCAGGCAGGGTGACTGGGCCATGCAAGTCTCTCCGTTTGATTGCAGCCCAGAGGGTAGGCCAAAAGCAGATGATAGTGGGTATGGGAGGCACTGGGGAGCCATTGAGGGTGTTTGTATAAGGCAGTGCTCTGGATGGGGGTAGATTTTTTCTGGCTGGATTTGAAAAATAGTAACACCAATAACAATAACAGCAACTAGCACTTACTAAAGCATTGACTAAATAAATGCCAGTTGCTGTTTGTTCCAGGCATTAACTCAGATATTAACAAAAAAGGTGTGTGCTATTATTATCTCCCTAATAGGGAGACCAGGGTTCAGAGAGGTTAAATCTCTTGCCCAAATCACACAGCTAGTAAAGTGTCAGAGCAGGATTGAAACCAAGTTTGTCTGGCTCCAGTGCCCACAATCCTAGCCACATTTCTGTGCTGCCCTTGGGAAGGACAGATGGAATGAGGACCAACCAGGAGGATGCTGTGGCACCTGCTGAGGAGAGCAGTAAGGGATATACGAGAGAAGATATTAAGTTGAACCAGATGAAATTGCCATTTCTGTAAGTCAAAAACAGTCAAACATTAGCAGTTTCACTTGGATCAGTACAACTAGCACTGAGGGACGGAGAAGCCAGGCTGTGTTTCAGAGCTATGTAGGAGGAAGGGTTTACACACCTTGATGTGGGGGAACCAAGGGAGGGGGAGTTTGGGGGATGACTGTAGGGTTCTGGGCCTCATCCCAGAGGGATAAGGAACAGTCAAATGCAGCCCAAGGAAGCAGAGACTTGGTCTTAGCAATTCAGAGGTGGTGGCAGGCCCCCAGGGACGGAGGCCAGACTGCAGGGAGGACACTAGAGGAAGCCAAGACAGCCACTCTTAGAAGTCTGGTTCTGAGCAGGAGCCTGGAAAGCATCCCACCCAGAGGGGAGGCAGACTGCATCCCTTCTCTGGGTGACAGGGAAAGGCTGACCATACCCCCACCTCTTCACCAAGGTCCTGGCACCACAGGGGCACCTGGATAAGTGTGGCCAGGGGACTGAATTCATCCCAGCCACTGTTCCCAGTGCTCACCAACCCTGATTCCAGCCTGAGCAATATGGGGCACCCTGAGGAACAGAGAAGAGTCACTGCCCAGAGCTCCCCGAAGCTCTGATGCACTGTCTCGCTGGAGTATCTGACTCACGCAGGGAGAGTTTAGCCCAAGTTCACCTCCCTGGAATTTCCCTGAGCCTCAGGTTTCCCCCTCCCACCTTTGGTTTGGCTAAACAGACTCAGAGCAAACCTCTTCATCCTGAAGGGTGCCCTGCAGTGGAAGGAGGGGGCTGCAAATCCTAGATTCTGCCCACCTTCAAGGCAACCCCAACACCTAGCATTGCCCCAGTCCCTACCATGTACCCCACTTTATTCTAAGCCCAGTTTTTATATCTAAACACCCCCGCCACAGAGCTGGTAGCAGGGCCCGGCCCTCACCCCTTGCCTGGTCCTGAGGTTCACAAAGATGCAGCTTCAGACAGGGCTTTAACTATGTCAGGATCTGACTCCTTGTGGGTTCCTGGCCCCTGCCCACCCTGTATCCCCTCCCCACCCACATACACAGAGGGCCCTGGGGAGCCCACAGTTCTCAAGGTCAGCCAGGGAAGGGGAGTTGGGAGTACCCCCGTGTGGCCACCAGGGCTGTTTTCCAGGTGGTCAGAAGCCCAAGTCCTCCAACCAACAGTTCCTTCCCCCCAGGTTTGGGTGGGACCCTCACTCTGCCGGGTGACCCAAGCCTGGCCTGGCTGCAGTCCCAGCCCCCGGGGGAGGCACGCAAGCATTTTCTTTCTCCAGTGTTGGTTGCTGATGGAGAACAGATGTGTACACATCTGTCTCAGCAACCCTTCAGCCTCACCTTTCCAGTTCCCCAAACCCTCAGCCAGAGCAGGGAGGTGGGGGGTGGGGCCGGGGCCGGGAACAACAAGGGGAGAACCGAGCTCTGGGTCCCACGCAGGCCGAGGTGTCCTTGGCGGTGAGTGGGGGGCACAGACAGGCCCAGCTCCTCCGCCAGGGTGCCCAGACTAAACAAAGATAGAAAGGGTCTGGGCAAAGGCAGCCGTGGGCCAAGGCCTCAGGCCAAGTTGGGGCTGCCTCCCTCCCATCCTCCCTGGTGCTGGCCTGAGCTTCCCGCTGAAGAGAACAGAACCGCCTGATCCTCCCAACCAAAGACAACAGAGGCAGGCTGTTTCCTTAGTGACCCCCACCTCTGCCTGCCCCGAGAACAGGACACTTGCAAAGCCACACCCCTAATGGTCCCCACAGAGACCAGTGACCCCTTGAAGGTCAGGCACAGCTTTCCTCCACCTCCCCACCCCCCGACCCCAGTGCTTCTCCATCCGGGCTACAGGCCAGACTCCCCCAGGGAGTGGCTAGACTCCATCCAGCAGGGACCACCGCAGACGGGCTCCATCTGAGTCTGTTTTGAACACACCACACGAGTGGCTTGGAGCTGACCAGCCTGGCCCAGGTCCCCCACCTAAAGCTTCTTAACAGCAAGGCAAGGGCCACTGTTCTCATTTAACAGACAAGGAGGCTGACGCCCAGAGAGGCTGTGACTTGCCCAGCGTCACACAGCAAATGAGTGGCAGAGCTGGGGCTGGAGACCTGATCTTAGGAGCCCCTGCCGGGAGCATGCGCCCTGCCCCCCCATCCGTAACCCCTGTCTCACCCCTCTCTGTGGGCAGACAGGGCCAGGGGTCCACACTTACCCCTCCGGGCGGGGCTCTTCGCCACCCTGGGGCTCGTCGATGTACCAGCTGTCATAGTCATCCACAGCCCCAGGGGTCTGGTTGCCGGCCGCCTGGGATGCCATTCTCCGGGCCTTTCTCCTTTGACCCCCAGGCAAGGGGAAAAAAGCTGCTACAGATGTGAAAAGAGGCTTAAGAAAAAAAAAAAAAAAAC
>PVKY010001503.1:0-31439 GCA_004027775.1 Bradypus variegatus | reverse complement strand
GGGGCCTTGGCTCCCTCACCTTACAGGTGGGGTGATGACAGGGCCTGCTGGGAAGGTGGCTGAGGCCCGCTGCACCCAGCACCCCCACGGCTGGGGTCTCAGGAGCGGCCTCCTGACGTGTTCAACTTTACCCAAGCCTGTGAGCCTGGAAAACAGGCAAGGCAAGAAAGCCCCTGCCCCCCGTGCTCTGGAGAACGGCTTCCCGGTAAGAAAGCCCCCACCCTCTGTGCTCTGGAGAACGGCTTCCCGCAAAGCCCCTGCCCCACTGGACCTGGCTGAGGCTCAGGGTGCCTCCTCGCTTGCCCATTTTCCCACCCTTCGCCCCTAAGGGATCAGCTGAGCGGTGGCCCCACATACCAGCTAGAACAGAGCGTGTGTTAACCGAGCTCGGGCAAAGCTTCTTCCTCCAGGCCCCCTGCCCTGGCCCACCCGCAGCCCCTCCTGAGAACAGACCCTCTGTGTCCTACTGTCTGGCCATGTGACCCTTGTGTCCCACTTCCCCACACCCTGTTCTGTCCTCTCCGTGAAAGGAAAAGCCCTTTAAGCTAACCCTTGAGACGCTCGCTGATCTTAGAGTCGGAGGGTCTCCACTGCAGGAGCCCCTTCCCCTCCATAGTCCTTTCCGGGGCAGGCTCTCCTCACCAGGTCCCAAGTTGTTGGCTTGTTTAACTTTCATTTTGAAATAATTTCAAATTTACGGGACAGTTGTAAAAATGATACCAAACCCATCAGAGAGCTGCAACATTACCTCCACGCAGGGGCCCAGGTATATCAGCTTTTAACATTTTACCACATTTGTCATATCGTATTATTCTTTCTATCATCCATCTATTTATTGATCTGTTTTCTGAACATTTGAGAGCAGGCTGCATACATCAGGCTCCCTGAACCCTTAACACTTCCATGCAAGCTCCTGAGAACAGGATGTCCTGTTACGTAACCACCTTAAGTGCAGTTGTCAAGTTCAAGAAATTTAACACTGATATAAAGTTTACAGTCGTTATTCCATTTTTTCCCCGTTTTTCCCAATAATGTCCTTTTGGGCATTTTCTTCTCCATTATTACATCAGTCTGGAATCACATATTGCGTTTAATTGTCATTGTCCCTTTAGTCTTCCTTTCTTTTTTTGTTTGAATTGTGGGAACATGTCTGCAACATTAAATCTCCCATCCCAGCCCTCCCCAGCAGACCATTTCCTGGGCTTCGGGGTTTTCCGTTTGGCAGCCCTAAAGCAGAGCTCTCAGTCCTACCCTCTGGGAGCAAAATGGGGTCCTGCCCAGGCAGTGGTTGCTCCCGGACCTGGGAGAAGCTGCCTCCAGCGTTCCTGGGCCGCGCCTGCCCTGGCCTGGCCCGATGCTGGAGTTGCAGCCACGGAGCAGGGCCGGACACTGCAACCTGACTTTGGGGGGCCCTCCACTCACCACAGCCTGCTTCCATCGCTGTCCACTCTGGGCAGTGGCACAGCCCATACCCAGCCACCCTAGAGAGATGGGGGAGGGTGGGGGGTCTTTCCTGGGCTGAAGCAGCTCCTGAGCTCTGATTCAGGAACAATCCGTCTCACACTGGAGGGTGTGGCTCGGCCACCCTTCCAGATCCCAGACGGACACTGCGGACGGCCACCCTCCAGTGCGTGGGGCTGGGGGAGGCAGAGGAGCTGGGGTATCGGCTGGTCAGCCAGGGGCAGGGAGAGGACGTCTGGGCCTGAGCCCCAGCTCCCTGAAGCTTACAAGAGTGTAAATTATTTCCGTCAGGTAAGCTGCTGCGGCCTTTGATCTGAGCTAAAGTGGAGATTTGATTGGAACATGAAGGACGAATTTGAAAACTGAGGCTCAGGAAGGGAGACCTGTGGGAATGGAGAAAACCTTCAGTTGACAAAAATGTGCCTTATCCTGAACGACAACCAAGCAGCTGCTGGTTTCCGCGCTTGGAAGAAGAAGCTGACCCCAGGGAGAGGTCAGGGGTCAGCGGATGACCCCAGGGAGAGCTCAAGCCAGCAGATGTGCAGAGATTTGCAATTTGCTGCAGGAAACCACAAGCCCTGCCCTGCCCTGGTTTCAGTTCTCATCTGTGGCTCCTGTTGAAATGCTCCGTATCGAAACCTTTCATGGGGAAGTTCTCCAAATGAAACGCTTGAGAAACAGGTTAAAAATGCCCACCCCACTTGCTCATCAGGTCTGCAAGTAGCTAGATGGACTCTTGAGCCAAGCGAACACCCGTCCCCATTTGGGGCTGAAGGGATTCCCGGGATGTGGGGCTCTTAGTGCTGATAGAGAGGCAGTCCCCGGCAAACAGTGGTCCTCTGGGGCCACCAGGGTCTTCGTCCAACCAGTAACTCAGCCCCTCCTCCCTCGGTCAGGGGGATTGGCTCAGAATGGACAGGTGACCCAGGCAACCAGGCCAGCAGGACCTTCCCTGGGGTTCTTCGGCTGGAGCTGGTGCCACACCTCTCCTGCCTCCCAGAGCACAGGGTAGGACAGCAGTGGCCGTGCCCTGGTCCTCTGTGCCCCCCAGGGAGGGCCCCTTGTAGGAGAAAGACACAAGCAGGGTCTGCCACCTCCGCTGCGTCCCCACCCTTTACAGAGGAGGCCCCCCAGAGGACTCAGCAGCGACCCTGGACTGTGGGCCTGGGCCTGGATCTCTCTGGGGGGCCCCCACATCCCAGCACACGGGAGTGCCCAACAAACCAGCAGGGCCCTCTCTGGAGTCTGCAAAGCCGCCTGCCCACCCACAGCCGCCTCCTTTCACTGGGATGACCGGGTTGGTGGAGCTGCGAAGGGGGAAGGAAATACTGTAAGTTCAGTGCCGAGCACGGGCCACCATGTCCCTCTCCGGCAGGCAGCAGCTGCTACACCGAGGTGCACCAAGACGACAAGGCCGGGGGGGAGGCATTTTTGTGCAATAAATATTCAATTCACGTACTGCTTCTCCGCAGGACCTTGTACCTGGGATTAATTTTATGCATTCCGTGCACGTCACCTTACCCTTCGGCAAGGCTAACCCTGTCCTAATGCAAGTTTAAAAATTAAATCCACTGCGCGATGAACGAATGTCCTGCATAGCTTCATCCTATTCTTTCATGCAGGGCAAGCACGTGCACGGTGGCTCTGGGATGCCCGAGTCCAGCACAGCGCCAGTCCCTTGTCACGCTGTGTGGTACATGTCGGCCCCGTTCAGTCTCGCCCCAGTGCTGGCAAATGGGCAACGACTTGTGAGTGTGTTTAAATCAGGAGCAACACAGATTGTGCACTGGTTCGTGGGGACGGAAAGCAGGAGAAGCATTCGGGATTTCAGAGCAACTAGTTCACCTTAGGTGGGAATTCACTTCTGGATTTTTCTTGTCTCTTCAAAAGTGCTAAAAAAAACATAGAACCAAAATACGCAAAAACTAAACCATCAGCACACACACACCCTTTTAAAAACCTGCTTCCCTGAGTTGTTTTCCCTGAGTTTCCAGAAGGTGAAAATGGCCTCTGGTCCACGCAAAGTGGAGGAGGACACCCCGAGATTTGTTTGTGGAAGTGGTTTAGGGGTGGCCAACGCAATTACGGTATTCAAAAGAGGGCTGTGTGCCGAGCGCTGGCTGACTTTGCACCGGTGCCAGCTCCCCCAGGGCGCCAGGGAGCTCCAAAGGCGCTTACCTGCCTCCTGGGACATAAATTCCAGTTGACTCTCACAAACGATTGCCCGGCAGGCACTGGCCGCCCGTCTCCAGGTGCCTGGCGGAGCCTCCGCGCCCAGCGTCATTATCTCTGGGAAACTGAAATGGCCGTGGGGCCACCGTGCGTCCTGCGTGCGCCCAGGCTGACCCCCGGGTGCTGGCAGGGACCCGTGTCTCCTCTGTGCCACCTGGCCCTGCCCTGTGTCCTCTCTCTCACTCCCCCAAACCCCCAGCCCCGCTAACTCCCAAGAGCTGCTCAGCGCTTCCGAATCTTGTGTAGCTGGAAGGGGGCTGTGCAGAGGCAGCTATGACAGCAGCCTGGGGGTCCTGCAGAGAAGAGGTGAACAGGGCCGGGAGCACAGAAAGGGGAAGACAAGAAAAGGGGAGGGAAGAGAGGCTTGTCAAAAAGCCACTGCGTTGAGCAGAGGCTGGAGAATTTGCCCCACACCCCATAACACCAGCCCTTAGGCTCAGGCCGCCCTGCCCCGCTCATCGAGGGGGGCACCAGCACCCTCTCCCGGGTAGTCTTGACATTCCTGTCTGAGTGAGGGATGGAGACAGACCACCACGTGGGCAAATGTGTCTCCGGCTGGGCCCCTTCCCTACAGAATGTAGGATCTTTTCCCCAAAACAGAGCCCTGATACGAGAGCCGGAGGACTCCTGCCTCTTCCAGAAGGCTAAGGAATAAAAGGGCGGCCAGCAGCAGCACAGGGCACTGCTAGAGAGGGTTCCAGAGAGCCGGCCTGGGTGTGGGGCTGGGACAGCCAGGACATCTGCAGCACATCTTCTCCAAACTCCTCATTTTTCAGCGGTAAACTGAGGGTGTGAGGGGACAAGGAGTGTCCCTGAGACGCACAGTCTGCCACGGGCTGGGACAGGAGCCCAGGGTCCTCTCTGCATGTTTCCAGCCAGGGGCACCTGGAGAGTTTGTTGGGCAGAGGAACAATGGGCTCCTAAAGTTAGCCCTGGGGGCACGGGGCTGGGGCTGCTGCTGACCTTGAACTTGGTAGGAGCCCCCACCCCCAGCCACTGCAGGGGGAGCAAGGAGGTGAGAGCTGCCGAAGTTGGAAGGAAGAAACACAGGGCACGGTCTTCTTTTGTGGCCACGGCTCTTTGACCACCTGGCACGCTTCCCCAGCCACCCCCCTGAGGGTGCGGCCGCCTCCCCAGGGCCCCAGCAGGACAGAAGTTGCTCCCCAATGCCAAGCACAGCCCACGGGCTCCAGAGGAGAGCAGACAGACGGGCTGTTCCCACCTGCGCTTGTTTCTGAGGAATAAAAGTCAGCTGGCTTTTCTGTTGCTGGTGGTCCGGCCTCGTCTTACTGTGTCATAAAGGTTCTCCTGACGGATCTCCCCAGGGGAAAAAAGCAATAGACACAGCAGACATACTGGCTATTGGCCTACAACAGCCAACAGCATCGATTTCTACCAACAATAACCAATTAAGTTAATAACCAATATAAGTTTTAAAAAAATATGCCATTGGAAAGAAAAATAAAACCAGTAAAGTATCTAGGAATTAGCCTAATTGAAAATACTGAAGTCTCTACAGAAGAAAATGTAAAATGCTGAGAAGGGACGTGGAAGGTGACCTGAGCAGTGGACTCGCAGGAGGGGCCAGCCGTCCCCAAAGTAACGCTCAACTCAAGGCAACCCACAACCGAAAAACGTGCGGAAGATCAGGAAGGTGATCTGAGACACAGCTGGAGGAATTCTGCAGCCGATTCATCGTCATAGAGAAGAGAGGGCAGACTTGCCCTGTGGGAGATGAAGGAATAACCGTTGTGCATTGGCGCACGAGCGAGGGGCTGTCACCAGGAGCCCAGGGGTCGGCCTGTGGGCCACACGCAGACTAAGCCACCAACCCAGTGGGGAAGGACAGGGCTGGGAGGGGGTCGGGAGACCGGCTCTCCCGAGGGAGGGCAGTAATGGATCCCTATGTAACACATTCACAGGAGACTGTGTTGACTAAAGATCCAGAAATGAAAGGGGAAGGAGCCCAGTTAGAGAAAGAAAATGTGGAAGTGGGGGAGATATCAGAGGCGGCCGGGTAACTCAAGGGCAGTTGGTTCTCCTTAGTTGAAGGAAGGATCCAAACACCACACAACCCGGAAATTCCATCCTTGGTGTCACACGGGGAGAGTCTCACCGAGGTCCTTTGGGGGCTTTGCTTCAGCGTTGTTCGTGGTGGTGGCTGGGGAGGCTTTACCTGGATGACCCCGTGGCTGGGAACACTGGCGAGTGACAGACAGCAGACCACACCCCGGAGTATGACTTGGCAGCTGGAAGCAATGGAATAAATGTTGCTATATAGAGATGGACATTTCCTAAAAATCACACACCCACACGACAGCTTTGTGGAAAACATGGAATTCAGAATGAAGTACAATAAATACTATTTACAGAAGTTAAAATACACACCCACAAAAGTGCATTTTGTAAGAACATGGCTAAAATAAAGATATCCAGGGAACACATTAAACTGGGAACTGGGCAGTGGGGAAAACGAGTGGGGACAGAGAGTGGGGATTCAAGGCAAGAACGAGAAAGGGGCTGTGGGGGCTGAGGTTTGGGTAGACAGAGAAAGAGGTGAGAATAAAGTCCCAATGAGCCTTGGAGAGGGGCGTGGTGGGCACTGGGACGACGGAAGCATCCAGAACCGAGAAGCAGGCCTGAGGGTGAGGCAGTTCTCCTCGGAGGTGGGGTGTTCCTACAAGCATTGACCGTCGGTGTCTGCGTTGTCAGCCAGGCACGGTTGTCCTGGCTGGGTTCTGAGGAAGTACTGTAGACACACCTTACCCTGCTTTCTAGAACTCCAGCTTCTGAAAATCGGCCACCAGGTGGGATCTTAGGCATCTCCACACCCCTTAGCACACAGTGGGCGCTGAAGGAGACCCTCCCAGAGCAGGGGTTGCGGGACTGTCCTCGGCCCTGGCAGCCCTGCCTGCTGCTCCTCCATCCCATTAGCACGGGTGGTTGGGAACTTGACGCTGATGGCTCATCCCAGGTGAGCACGGTGGGCACGGAGAGTCCGTCTCCCTGTGCCCAGTGGAAGAGAAGGAGACCGATGCTTCTCCTGGGGGCAGGGGCTGCCCAGTGGTTGGCCGAGGATGGCCGCCCAGCCCGCTCCCAGGACAGAGGACAAGCATTCCACTTCACTGACCTTGCGGTGTTTGCAGGGCCCCGCCATCCAGGCCCCACTCTCCATGGTCATCTCACCCCTGACCTCACCTACCAGAGGCCTCTCAGAGCACCAAACACCCCTCTGTTCTTTCTATGGAGACCCCAAAAGAGGACTGGTGCTCCGTCTGGGCAGCTCTGTTTCTGCAGGACGGCAGTCAGGATGGCCCAGCTGGGAGGAGACGGGACAGAAAGGAGGACGGCAGACAGAAACCAGCGTTCAGACAGCTGCATCTGAGGTCTGGAAGATTCAGCTGCACTCGGGTCTCCCCACGAGGCCTCAGGGTCAAGATACAGCCCTGAAGTGCCCCCGGCACACCATTCCTGCCTGGAAGTTCAAGTCCCCTGCTCCTCTGAGCACCCACGGGCCAGGTCAGAGCCACAGACCACACAAGCCAGAAAGAATTCCAGAGGCATCGGCCCCGCTCCCCCCCGGCAGGAGGGCAGCTCCACAGCTTGTTCCAAGAAGGGCTCCCGCCCGTGGGCTGGACGGCTGTGATCCCACGCTGAGCTGAGGCACCCAGCTTGGTGCCCCTTTTCCAATGGTCCCAGGTCCATGGGGGGCCACCGGACAAAACGACTCCCTCTTAGGAGATGGCTTGTCTCACGCAGGCTTCTCTCCCCAGCCCTGGGAACCATCCGGGCACACAGGCCCTCCTCTCCGGAGTTGAGAATAAGGAAGAAAACTGCATTTGAAAACAGGTTTGGAGGCACCCCGTTAAATGCACAGGTACGATGGGTGGGGACACATCCTGAGTTGCAGAGTGGGAGCCATGTGACATCATTGCAGACAAACCCTGCTTCCCACCCTCAAAATAGAACCCACCCACCCCCCGAAGTCTGGGAGGGGTAGGCCCTTTCCTGGGCTCTGGGGCTGACTTGGCAGACAGCTTCTCCCAGCAAGAGGGCTCCAAGCGGAGAACACCTCACAGCCAAGAGAGGGGCGACCCCAAGGCCTGGAGTGTGTGAGGCGTGGGGGAGCCCCTTCCCCGCCCTTCCCGACCCAGTCCGGCCAGCTGCCGCCCCGCTTCCCACAGTCCTTCTGGCAGCAGAGACCCGAGTCCTCAGGTGAGCAGGAAGGGAGAGCCCAGGGCCCAGCAGAGGGACAGGGACAGCCCAGCCCAGGGGACACACTGACCTGGGGCCACGCCCCAAGCTGGCCTTGCACTCAGCAGGGAGCTGACCCTTATGGCCGGTGCTGGTGGCCTGGAGGAGCCAGGTCCCAGCAGGTAAGGGGGAACAGGCACCTGCTGCCCCAGGTGTGCCCCCAGGAGAACTTCCAGGGCCTTCTGGTCCTTCCCTGGCCTGGGCAGCCCGTAGCCGCTGGTGACACCTTCCTGAAGGTGGAACGTTGCAAGGAGAACCCAGCTCGAGGTTTCCATCTAATTCCATCCCGGGCGCCACCACTTCCCGGCTGACCCCAAGGCCACCCAGGCCCGTGCTGTCTACACTCACGCCCCCTTCCCACTCCTGGAGGCTCCTGCTCAGAGACATGGAAGTTGCAGATGACGTTGCTCATTCCAGGAATTTCCCCAAAGACTCAACTCTTCAACGGAAAACATCATTTAGGCCCGAAGTCTCCTCAAAACCCTGCTCACCTTGAAACCCTCCTTTAGCTTTGCCCACCGACTCCAAGCTATTATCTCACAATCCTGTAATCTGGCTTAAACCCAATTTTGGAACCCCAGTAACCAGCCCTGCCCTACCCCCCGTGGGGCGCTGCGGAAGCTCTCTGCCCTCTACTGCAGTGAGCCACAAACTCGGCTTGGCCATGGCCATGGGGCGTGGGCGGTATTTGGAGGGTGCCGTGCAGCAGTCCCACCCCGTCATCCCTCCCGCACAAGGGAAGGGCTGCTGCTGTCTGTCCCCGCCGCGCCCCCGCCCTAGCCGTGGAGGGGCTGCCACACGTGAGTCCCCGCTGCACAGACTCAGCTGTAGCTCTAAGGACGTGTTCCCGTCCTGGAACCAGTGAGGAGCCCCAGGCCTACCCGCGCGGGTGGGGGGTCCCTGAGCCGAACCCCTCGGAGGTGAAGGGGCGTTCAGGCCCGGTCCCCTGGCCAGGATCCCAGGAGCCAGCCTGGCTGACTGCCCGGGGCGTGGGCAGGGGGCAGCGGGGCCATCTCCCCAGCAGGACCCAAAGGCAGTGGCAGCTTTCCTCTTCCACCTGGCCCGAAGGACCTTCCTGGGGTCTTGCGGCAAAGCAGGGTTTTCATCTTTTCATTTTGTCGTGGGGGCACGCCTTTGCTTCATAAAAAGGCCACCACAGTCTCTAGTCGGACAGTTGTGTCCGCCCTGGGTGGTGAGGAGGAGACACGCCCTGTCCCACGTCCAGGCCCAGGCCCAGGCCTCTCTTGGTCCTCCAACATGAGGGCAGGAGGGGCGAGACGGGCAGCCCTTAGAAACCCCCAGGCTGCAGGGGACATCTGAGCCGCAGCTGCGGGCGGACTGTGGCACTGCCGTGCTTCATTTCATTTTATTTACACTCCCTTTCTCTTCTTGGTGAAATGTGGCACCCATAAACCAAAGTGCCAACATCCACGTACGTCTACAGAACAACCACCGAAGCCCACAAGCCCAGGGCAGCCTGTGCAGTGCCCCTTCCCAGTCCCAGGGCTCCCCCTCCTAAGGGGATCGACTGCCCATTGGTTTGATCCCCGCTTTCCTCTCCTCTTTAACACTGGGTTCGCATTCCTTCACCCAACCGTGCAGTTTTGTTTCCTTCTGAGCTTTACAGAAATGCAATTCAGCAGCATATACTCTGCTGGGCAGGTTTCTTTAGCTCAGTGTTATGTTGGTGAATTTCAGCGCTGTTCTTGAATGGAGCTACAATTTGCTCATTTTATTGCCATATGGGCTGTCTAGTGTGATGGGTCCATTCTGCTGGGGCTGAGCATTTTGGTCGTGTCTGGTTTGGCAGCTGAACACTCTTGAACGTGTCTCCTGTACACATGGGCACCCACTTCTGCTGACAAAGCTGAGCTTGAAATTGCTGGCCGTGGATACGCACGTGTGCAGTTACGGGAGAGAAGGCCAAGCGGCTTTCCAAAGTGGCTGTACCGACTGACACGCTCAGCAGCAGAGCACGGGAGTGCGTTCTACAGCCTCACCAAAACTTTTATTGTCAAAACTTTAAAATATTGTAGCCGTTTTGGTGAGTGTGCCACGGTGTATCATGTGGTTTTAATTTGCATTTCTCTGGCTGCTCATGAAGTTGGGCACTTTGACGTGTCACTTCACGGCCATTCCGACACTCTTGTGGGTTTCTGTTTAAGTCGTTTTCCCATTTTTCACAGGATTGTTGATTTGTAGGAATTCTTTATTTATTCTGGATACATCCCTTTGTCACTTACGTGTGCTGCAAATATCCCTTCTGCCTTGGTGGCTTGCCTTTACACACTCTTGGTAGTGTATTTTGAAAGAAAATAAACATTCTTAATTTTAATGTCAATTTTCAGACTCTGCCTTTGTGGCTAGTGATTTTCTGTTTTCTATAAAATACCTCCAAGGTTATCTGACATCTTATAAGATGGCTTAAAACTATTGTTTTACCTTTTATGTTGGAGTCTGCAATTCTCCTGATATTATTGTATTTTTTAATGTATGATAAGGGTCAAGTTTCATTTCTTGTTTCTCCATGGGAATATCCAGTAGCTCCAGCACCATTTATTGCAAGTCCATCCTTTCCCCGTTGCTCTGGGGAGCCACCATTGTCCTGGGGCCCGGATTTGTTTCCAGAGGTTTCGTTGAGTCCCAGTGGTTCTTTGTACATCCTTGAACCAATTCCACCATCTCAGTCGCGAGAACTGCGCAGCCATTATCGTATCATGCAGAAGACGTGGACCCTCCTGTTCTTTTCCAGATTTCTTCTATTCTTAGCCCTTTGCCTTTTATACAAATTTTAGACTCACCTTGTTAAGTATCACACACTCAGAAAAGATAATTTGACTGATACTGCGGTGCATTTATACATCGAATAGGGGAAAACTGACATCTTTACGATATCGCGTATTCCAACCCACGGACATAGAATACCCTTGCGGCTATGCAACCTTCTTTAATATCTCTCTGCTCCTATTTGATTGTTTTCTACCCAGAGGACTCATATATGTTTTGTTAGATTGATTCACAGTTATTTGATTTTTGGTTGCTACTGTAAATTTTTTTGTTTTAATTTCATTGTGCAACTCCTTGTGGCTAGATTTTAGAAATATCATCGATTTTTGCTAAGCTTATTCATTCTTGCAATTTAACCTTTAGATTCCTGCGGATGTTCTATATACTTAATGAAAAGAACCTGAAAAGAACAACTTGGTCTCTGCTTTGCCAATCTTTTTCCAATTTCTTTCTTTTTCTTGCCTGTCTCTTCTGGGTAGGGGCTTCCACACAGAGTTAACAGAAGTAGTGACATTAAACACCTGTGTTTAGTTCCCAATCTCAGAGGACGCTTTTCAATTTCCACCTCTACTTCTGCCATGATTCTGATACCGGAAGCTTCTGTGGCGCTGTATACAGTGTCCGTCGTTTCAGTTGGTTCCTGGTCCAGGTTGTCTTCCATTCTTGTGAACCTGGTTATCTTTGGTTATCTCTGAATTTGAAAAAAAGAAGATTTAAGCTCAGGATGATGGTGTTCGCCTTCAGAGAAGATTTTTGGTTGTTTCCTCTAGGAGCGTGAGGGCACAACATCTAAGACAACCTTAATAAAATATCAGCAACTGAGTCATCCGCAGTCCCCGTGCCCCAGGGTATCCAAACGTCTCCAGGTCAGTCTGCAGCCGCCGGAGGGCTGGGGCTTGCTGGGTCATCCTTCTTCCTGGGGAGCTGCCCTTCCGGGTCCCAACCCCAAACCACAGGGTCGCCCCAGCCCTCAACTGCTGCCCTTTAGCACTGGGTGACTATGCAAACAACTGCCCAGCCCCTCAGCCATCGTTTTGGGATCGGCACAAAGAGGCCCCAGTGCTGGTTTCACCTCGGCGGTGACTTGCTCCCGAGAGCTCGGCAGGATAATCCTTTCCATAGTTAGCTTGGCTAGGCCCTCAAGCAAATCTATTTTTCTTTTTTAAAATATGTATGCCTACTTGTCCCCAGTAGGGGTGTTCTCAAATACCAAATCAGCCATCGGCAGAAGTCAATTTCTTTTATTGATCTAACTTAAGTATTTGAATTTGATAGACTCTTACATTTTTTCTCATTTTTTAGGCCCATGTAACTCTTAGAAATAATAAATTTATACCTGGTTGAATTCTTGGTGCACTGAAAGTGATTCTATTGATGATGCAAAGAAAAGGAAGCCCCCTCACGTCTGGGGAACTCCTGGCAGATGGGGTGGACAGATGTAGGCCTCTTGCGCTCGCCATCGGGACCCCCGGTGAGCACTGCTGCCTTGGCACCGAAATCCAGGCCCATCCTGCCGGGGTGCGACACTTGACCCAGCTAGGGAGGCTCCACGGTGCCCCGGAGAGGGCGCGGGTTTGTCCCCCTCCCTCAACAGGCTGAAGACGCTGCACAAAAGCTTGCGAAGTCTCGTGTCATTGCAGTACCCACAGGATGGCACCTAAGGGCCAACGTTCCTCTCTGCCCTCAGTCCCTTTGCTAAGCCTCTCGTCTGCCTCCCCACTCCTCTCCTACCTGTGCAGCTGGTGTGGTCGGAAACCCAATCCAGGAACACTGGCCAGAGAAAGATCCAACCACGGAAGAGTTTCTCCCCCTGCTCCTCCCCACTGTACGCACCCCACACTCTTCTGGGACAGTTTCTAAGCACCTTCTTCTGAAATTGTCCCCCAAATGCCCACAGTTTGTTCAGCCTGAGCTTGATCCACAGAACAAGATGTAGACTCTGGCCTCAAGGACTAGGGGGCAAGACACCTGCTCCCTTCAGGTGGTCGTGAGCACCCCCCAGTGACCCACAGTGAATTACAGAGACCTGGGCCCAAGATCTGACTCTTAGGGTGCAACTTCAGTTTCTCCACCTGGAAAATTCAAACAAGGGTTCCCATCTGATGAGGCTCGTGTGATTAGTGTAAGAGATAATTAGTACTTGGCACATAAAAGCTTCTCAAAAGGTGTCCTCTGCCTCCATGTCAAGTCCCAAAGGCTGCTCAGACCCGCGGGAATTCGGATGAGGGAGGGAGGTGTCCTGAGCTAACCCCGCCGAGTCCCCAGCCAAGACTTCAGGGTATTGTTTGGGTGCAGCTGAGGAAGGAGGGGGCTGAGGACTTGGGGTGGGGTGTCCTTAAACCACAAATAAGGCACACCCCTCCCAGCAGAGGGGTCTTGGGAGCCCCCTTGTCCGGACACAGGGCCCTTCCAGGGGAAAATGGGTCCGACTCAGCAAGCAGCTCGCTGAGGCCTGACCGGAAGCAGACAGCCTTCGAGATGACCTCAGGGCCCCTGTTGGTGCAAACGTCCTGGAGGAAGTGGGCGTCCCCCTGGTGTTGAGAAATGACGACCTAATGACAGCCATGGTCTCCCCAGCCTATAAAATCTGGGGCCTCTTCGAAGGCCGAGCCCAGAGGCCATGGAGCTGCGGGGCCTTGCCGGGGCCCTAGGGCCTCCCGTGCAGCTGGCTGTGCTCCTGTGTATCAAGGCTCTGGCTGCCCAGGCTGCCGACACGTGTCCAGGTGAGATGCATCTTAGCTTTCGGGTCCCGGAAGGCTTGTTGATGACACCCTTCTGGGCACAGAGCGAAGCCCTTCCATGCAGGAAGACGTGCCGCTGCTCTGTGTTATCCTCAGCCAAGGAGCCTGGGGCTCAGAGAGGCTGAGTGGCCCATCCAAGGTCACACAGCAAGGAGGGAGGGGAACAGGCCTGGAAACTAGGTCTGTCCTACTCCAAGGTCTATGACTTGCTCCAGAGAACCTGACAGACGGAGCTCCCCTCTGTCACTAAGGAGGGGGAAAAGAATTTCTCATGTCTCTGTCTTCTTGTGGGCTCTCAGATTCTCTAACCAGTGGCTCTCGGGCTTCCTTGGGGGTTGCTAAAAATGCAGACCTTTGCCCCAGGAAGTTAGATTCAGGAGATTTGGCAAGAGCTGCAAGTGGGGCTGAGGGGTGAGTCTCCCTGCTGACTCTGGGGCAGGGGTTCTGGCCACTCTAGGCAACCAGTCGCTCCTACAGGAGGGGCGGCCCTCTCCCGAGTTCCCTGAAAACATGTTTATGGAGGAAGCATAAAGAGGAAACGACAGCCCGGTCTAGTGGAAAAGGACTGCAAGGAAATGCACGAAAAATGGTGGCTGCTCTGCCTCCGGGGATGGCATAGTTCATTTCTGCGTTTTCTAAGTTGTCTCTTATGAGCATATGTTAGTTTTGTAACTGACAAAATTTAAAATACGTTTTAAACAAAAAAATTAAGTCTCCGCTTGGTCCCAGTTTTGCTGTGGCGGGTTCTGTATCCTTCCCCTCCCTAGGGGCCTGGCTGGACCCAGCTCAATAATTTTATGTTTCATTCCCTAGGTCAGGAAGTGAAAAATCCATCCTGACCCAAATTCCTCAACTTTCTTGTAAATATTTACTATTTATTGAAAATAGACACTGTTTCTAGAGCTCTTTCTAAACGCCAGGAGATAAACTAAGATATTCTTTCGGTTTGCTTGATCAACTTGAATGCTCTCCGTAGTCTTACTATTAACCCCACCAGGCAGCTGAGCATCAGGCGCTCAGAGAGGTCAGCAGCCTCCCTGGGGACACACAGGAATGGGGACCCGGGCTCTCCGTGCACTTCCACCCTGTGCCCGTCCCAGCCCCATCTGCCACGCCGACCAGCACCCAGGGGAGAGCACAGAGCTGGCCCCCTGAGGCAGGATGGCCTTACTCCCAGCCCACCCTCCAGAGGAGGCAGGGGACGTGGGGGCAGCCATCTCGGCCGTGCCTGGGCCCGACGGTACCTGAGAGGGCAGGACCCTTGGATGGGGGCAGCCCACCCGGTCCAGGGAAGGGCCACACTTACCGGCCGCTCTGGGTTTCTCTGCAGAGGTGAAGCTGGTGGGCCTGGAGGGCTCTGACAAGCTCTCCATTCTCCGCGGCTGCCCAGGGCTGCCGGGGGCCCCAGGTCCCAAGGGAGAGGCAGGGGCCAGAGGAGAGAAAGGTACGTGCTCCGCGGGAGGCCAGGGGTGGGCAGTGTGGGGGCCAGGGGGCGCTGGGTCCCGCTCTTCTGCAGGCAGATCCTGCGCTGGGCGCTGCCTGATGCATTTCGTGGATCAGAGCTTTGGCCTTGGGCCCCTGGAGCCGGTGTCAGCAGCCAACTTCTGAGGGCCCCCCGAGGTTCTGAAAGGCTCTTGAGAGGAGCTTGTGTTTTAAGCCCCAAATGAGCTCTCAATGGACATGTTTTGGCTGAAAACAGAGTTTCTGGTCTTGAACCCACCACACACACCTGCTGTAGTGGGCACGGGCTGGGTTCCTAATTCCACGTCCTTCCGTAGTCTCGCCTGAGCAGAGGGGTAAACCCTCTCCTACCCCAGGGAGAAACTGCAGCCAGGGAGAGGTAGGAACCCTCCCAAGCTCTCCTACTGGTCGGGGCAGAGCTGGGACTCAAACCCAGTGCCCCTAACCCCTGAGCCACAACCGAGCTCTGTGGGAGAATCCCCTGTGCATGTGGCATCTCTCCCTCCAAAATGAGCAGCCAGTGGGAAGCTACCCGCCTTGCACAGCTTTCAGTACTCCCAAGACTGTCACACGGCAGGTGGAAACCCAAAGCACCTCGAGGGAGCTGCCGTTGGGGGTGAGTTCCCTGTGCCTGGAGGTATTCAAGCAGAGGCTCGCAGAGCACTTGGTGGGAATGATGAAGACAGGACGAGCTTGGACATCCCCCATGAGTCGCACATGCTAAGGCTGCCTGGGGCAGCTCTGTGTGGGGCTCCTTGGGCAGGGGGGCTGGGTATGCCCCGCTCACCGCAGTGTACCCAGGGGGACTCTGCCCCTGTGCCTTTTTGGGGAGCACTGGGGAGGAGGCTCTTTCCCCTGGAGGAGCTGAGGCAAGTCTGAATCCCACATCCTTGGAGGCGTTTCTGGCAGTGGGTGGGTTGATCTGCCCCAGCCGCCGGGGACGGTGAGGAAGGGGCAGCAGCCGCCTGCACGGGGCCGGGGGCCGGCTCTCCTGACCCCTGGGCCACCTCCAGGTCTGAAGTCTTAGGGGGAGGGTCAGTGGTGGGTGAACCCCGGGGCTGGCGGCCATCAGGCCCTTGTGCCCTGGGGGGCCCACCTGTGCCCCTCTCCTGGTCAGACCTGCAGGGAGGGCTGCGTAGTCACCCCCTGACTCTGGGGAGCCGGGGGCTCAGGACCGCTCAGCGCTGGCTCCTCCTCTCCCGGGGTCCCCTGCACCGAGCGTCTCCCCCATCCGTGTGGGGACAGTGAGAGGCGTGTGCCCTGCTGCAGGTCGCGGCCCCTAAGTGGACCGTGGAGCCTCGTAAGGAAGGGGCCTGGGTCTGCTCTGCGAGGGTCTGCTGGGCCGTAGCCATGCTAACAGGACGCCCGGAGAAAGGGTCCTCACGGTGGGTTGCCAGGTGCTCTGGGACTGGGGTTTTCACTAAGTGATGTGTGTTCGGAATTTGCAGGAGACCGAGGGTCCCCTGGGCCCCCTGGGAAGGCAGGACCACCCGGACCCAAAGGTAATCACGTGATAAAGGATGCAGACCCTTGAGTGGGGCCCGTGTGGGACGGGGTGGGACGGGGGCGGCCACCCTGCTGAGGCCCCGTTGCAGTTTCCCTTTCCAAAGAGCCTCAGGACAGTCCGGGCCACTGAATCCCGGGCCTTAGGTCCAGACAGAACCCCCATCCCCCAGGGCAAGAACCCAGGCCTGGGCACCCCGCCACCCCCCGAGACCCCGAGCAGACAGAGCAAGGAGGAGGGTGCGCCCAGAGCCAGCCCAGCTCCTCCCCTCCCACCCAAAGTCCCCAGAGCCCACAGCGCCCCTCCCAGCCGGCCTGGGGGTCTCCGCCAACTGCCCTTCACCCGATTCTTCTGCCAGGAGACCGAGGAGAGAAGGGGCTGCGTGGAGAGAAAGGTGAGACGGCCTCCCCAGTCCCGAAGGGGCCCCTCGGCACAGGCGCAGTGTGTCCACCCGGGCCCTGGCCTGATACCTGAGTTCCTTACGGACGTCTGCCGGCCTCGGCCAGCGAGCAAAGCCCAGGGCACCTCAAGGGACTGTGGTGGGCAAGACAGTGTCACTGGGAAAGGTGGACAGTTCACTGTCAGTGCCTGGGGACGAGGAGACGGCCAGTGGGGGGTCTGCTCAGCAGCAGATGGGGCAGGGCTTCACCGTCAGCCCACAGGAAAAGACGAGGGTCCAGAGATTCCACCTGCACCCCAAGTGAAGCTGAGTCTCGGAACCATTGATTGGAATTTGATTGTGCTCGTTCCGGAGAGATCTTGGAAATTGTTTCCATCTTCTGGTCTGTGTCCATGAGGTTAAGGGGATGAAGTTTCTGGTTTTTACACTTCTGACATGTGTTTCCTTTCTCCCCACGGAAAGGAGAACCGTGGGAGCGCCAGGCCTGTGCCACAGGTGAGAACCAGCCATCTGGGCGGGCTCAGCCGGAGGCTGCTGCGGACCGACAGGCTCCAGAATCGAGGGGGAGCACGCCCTCCCTGTTCTTAACCCCCACGATTCCCAAGGAACGGGCAGTGATGTCCAGGAGCTCCAGTATATTCTCTTGAGAGTCACCTGCAGGAGCTTAAAATTTACCCCTGAATGCCAGGTGCCAGGGAGGCAAGGAGGCAGCGGCTCTGGGAGGTGGGGGTGTTCAAGCCCAGCCCCCCCACACACAGCTGGGGGCCCCTGGGGGCCCCGTGTCTGTCCTGGGCCTCAGAGCTCTCCCTGCCATGCCGATGCTGCACCCCTGCTCCTCCCTCCCTCGGCCCCTGCCCTACCCAGGCTCCCTGTCCTCATCCTTTTCTGGGGTTCTGTCCCCAGGACCCCGGAACTGCAAGGAGCTGCAGGCCAGGGGCCACCCCCTGAGTGGCTGGCACACCATCTACCTGCCCGACTGCCGGCCCCTGACCGTGCTGTGTGACATGCAGACCGACGGTGGGGGGTGGACCGTGAGTTCAGGACTGTGGGGGCAGCTGGGGTCCCTGGGCAGAGGGGGCCCACCTGGGGGTCTTCAGAGCCCAGATTCCACACCTGCCTTGGATCTCACGCTCCCTGTAACTTCCGTGAGATCTCTTTCCCCCGTGGGTCTCGGTTTCCCCGTCTGTGACTCAGGATGCACAGACCCTTCCCTTTCTCTGAGGATGGGGGAATCACAACTGGGGGGTCTGGGGATGACCCCGTGGAGCAAAGTGGTCAGAGTGTGGAGCAAGGCACACAGGGCAGCTCCCTCCCTCCCAGCTGTGTGGCTCTGGGCTGGTCGCCTGCCCTCTCTGAGTCTCCTTCTGCCCCTTCATAAACTGGGGAGCCCCTGACCATCCCGGGGTCTGCCTGTGATGCTCCGGACACTACTGAGCGGGTCCCCACATGAGGGCGGCACGTACCGTGCTGAGGGCCGGGGCCTCCCCTCCCCGAGCCCCTCGTGTCCCCCCAGGTTTTCCAGCGAAGGATCGACGGCTCCGTGGACTTCTACCAGGACTGGGCCGCGTACAAGCAGGGCTTCGGCAGTCAGCTGGGAGAGTTCTGGCTGGGCAATGACAACCTCCACGCCCTGACTGCCCAGGGTGAGCCGGGGCCGCTGGCCGTGAGCTCGCGGGCCCTGAAGCCCCTGCCCTGAAACCCCCGGCCTGGGCCGTCAGAACACAAGCCTCGCACCCCACTGACCCTCAGGAGCCTAGACCCTGACAAGAGAGAACCTTGAAACTGGGGCTCCCTGGGATGGTGCTCGGCATTGGGGAGCATGGGGTTAGGGGGTGAAGCCACTGGTGCCTCCAAATCCTAGAGTAGGAAGAGACAAAGAGGCCTTCAGTGCTTGGGATCAACCTGCCCGTCCACGATGATGCTCTCTTTGAAGCTGGGCTCCCAGCCCACCGAGACCCCTCCGCATCTCTCAGTGCACCGCGCACGTGGCCCAGCCCCCGAGGGAGGTCTCCGAGCCCGGCCCTCCATCCCACAGCCTTAGCTGTGAGTCGTGGATCCTTTCCCTCTCCATCCCAAACCTCCCGGAAACCCTGACGGCTTCCACACTTGTGCCTTGAATTCTTCCAAGAGCCAGGAAAGCACACATCGTTCTATTGTTGGCATGTTAGAGGCTTAACAGTCACTTCCAGAACAATTTACATTCTTAACGTAGGGTCCTGTTTCATTCCATCGAATGAGCACCACCAGGTAACTTCCAGCATGGCTTCTTCCACGGTAGGGAGGACATTTAGAAATGGGATCCAACCCTGAGGTTCTCACATCAGTATGAGATTTCATCAAGTCGCAGTTGAATTTTCCATGGATGCCAAGCTCGGGCCTCCCTCAAGAACTTACCCTCATTCCCCACCGCCCACGCCGGGGGCAGAAGGAGCCTTGGGCCAGGACCTTGACTCTTACTCCCACAGGCTCCAGCGAGCTCCGGGTGGACCTCACGGACTTCGAGGGAAACCACCAGTTTGCCAAGTACAGCTCGTTCACGGTGGCGAACGAGGCACAGAAGTACAGGCTGCTCCTGGGGAGCTTCGTGGAGGGCAGTGCAGGTGGGCAGCTGCACCGTGCCACGTGGCCTGGCCTCGGCGTGGGGGTGTCTGCCCAGGCATTGGTGGCAGGAATCCTGGCCCTGCCCTGCCTGGATGGCCGTGGGTTGGGGCCTCACCTCTGCGAGCAAACACCTGCGTCTTCAGGTAGCATGGGGTCACGTGATGCAAGCAGCGGGGGCTGCCGGGGCTGTGCCTGCCCCACAGCGAGCTCCCGTGAGTGGGGCCTGAGGGGACCGGGCCCTGTTTCCACGGGTCACGAGCCCTGTAGGGCGTTCTTGCCAGAAACCGCATGGATTTAGCACCATTTTCTACTGAGCCTCCTCTTGGCCATTCCCAACGCACGATAGCCCACTAAAGGCTCTGAACATTCCTGCAGTGGGGAACTTTGCTAAGGAGAGCCTCAGAGGTCGTGCATTCCCTCTACGTTCTCGTCGCAGAAGGGAGCCGGGTGGGGAATAGCATCCCTGTTCTGGTGGAGGGTAAAGCTAGCCTGGGGGTGCAGCTGCTCACCTGCAGGAGCCAGAGCCGAGCTCCAGGCCCAGGGCTCTCGGGGCAGCAGGGTGGTCTCCAGGACCTGGGCCACGCTGACCCTGACGCCGGCTGCCCAGGGTCGCTGGGGGAGCGGTGTGGGGGCAGCAGCCAGAGGAGAACTGCAGGCCGGGAGGAGGGGGTTCTCCAGCGAGAGAGTCCTGCAGCAAATAGGTGACGGCTGGAGGAGGGAAGGTGCGAGGAAGGGACCCTGGACCAGGAGGTGGGAGAGGTGGCTTCTGCTCGCCCGCCCCCAGCACCCCAGCCAGCTCTGACCCCCATGGCTGCACCACACGGGACCCCATAGGCGGGGCATTCCACAGCGTCCCCAACAGCCACATTTCTTCCGAACAGGCGATTCCTTGATGAGCCACAACAACAACTTCTTCTCCACCAAAGACCAGGACAATGACGAATCTTCTTCCAACTGTGCCGAGCGGTACGAGGGCGCCTGGTGGTACAAGCACTGCCACTCGTCCAACCTGAATGGTCGCTACCTGGGGGGGGCCCACGAGAGCCCCGCAAATGGTGTCAACTGGAAGTCGGGGAAGGGCCACCACTACAGCTACAAGACGTCGGAGATGAAGCTGCGGCCCACCTAGCAGAGGCCCGGGCCGGCCCCAGCTCACGCCCGTCGGAGAGGAAATCACGCACAACAGCGAGAGCTTCACGTGGCACCCTGCTTCTGGTTCCCGGCTTTCTAAGCCAGCTGGGCCATCAGCCTGCCCAGGCATGCACGCAGCATCCCCAGCCTTACCTGGAATAAAAAACGATAGTTTTAAAAAGTGTTTGGTTTTTGGCAGACCCCACGTTTTCCCCATTTTCCCATTCTCGTATGCATTTCTTGGTCACCCATCTGTGGCAACCCGTGGCCTGAGCAAAACAGGCCTGCAGATCCTGGGTGCACGGCAGTCTGTGTGACCCAGGCAGCTAAATGTTTAACCTATTGTCTTTCTAAGCCAGTGAAGAGAACAAGGGTAAATTGACCTTAAAATGTAACTTGATGGGAAGCAGGCAGGAAGTGAGAGGCTCTTAGTCTCACAAAAAGAGCAAAATGTAATTGTTCAAGTGTTATTCTGGTCCTTCCTGCACCACCCCCCAGGTGAGAGTGACCTGTTCCCGCACCTATGCTCCCCCCACCCTTAGGAGGGCCTTTGTCTTAGACCCTTATAAAAGGCTTTCTGCCCTTTTTGCATCGCTCGGTCATCTTTCCTTTGAATGCGTTGCCCGCCCGGCCTGAGAGAGCCGCCATGATCTCTCCACGACTTCCCACCCTGTAAGGAAGCCCCGAATAAAAGTTCATGTCTCAGAAAACGCTCGTTGTCTTCTTTGGCCTCTGGACTGGCAGGGCCCTCGTGGGCTGCGACACCCATCGTTCTGAACATTTCCCACACCATACAGCGGTCATTTCTGGGGAAGTTGTTGATAGGGAACATTGGAACGTCCATATGGCACACAGACTCACCGGTGTCCACAGAGGTGCGTGTGTGGCTTTCCCACAGATTCTCAGCCTCCGGCCTCGTGTCCTCCATTTGGGGGCACAGCTGGATCCCCAACTTCTTCCCAGGCTCTCCCGTGTTCCTCGGAACCCTCCCCACACCCCCGCACATCTTTAAAATGGTAGGGTTTGGCCTAGAAACGTCTCATGAAAAGCGGAAGAGATTAAACGAGGACATTTCTTCTGAACAGTGACAAAGCAGCCGCTTTGGGCCGCTGCCTCCTGCGAGCAGCGGGAAGGTAAAGCCGCGTGCGCGCTGCGGTTGCCCCTGCATCTCTTCCGTGCGGTGCGGAAATCCCCCTGGGAAACGCAGAAGCGGCTCTACCTCCCACCCCACGCTGGCTTCAGCTCCTGGTGGATGGCGACCAAACAGTCTTAGAAGGCACGAGAGAGGAGCGCCACGAGAGGTGCTTGAATAAGCCATAGGCAGCAGCAAGCATAAAGGAAAACTATAGACAGATTTAACCACATCGAAATCAAGAGCTTATCGAAGGACAGTCACTATGCAGGATGTGATCTTACTTTTCTACTGATGACATAATTACCACCAACTTGGTGGCTTAAAGCAACACGTACTTATCATCTGACAGTGGTGTAGCTCAGATGTCCGACGTGGATTTTACTGGGCTGAAAGCCCTTTCCGGCTTCTGGAGGGCCCTGGCATTCACCGGCTGTAGCCCCTTCCTCGAGCAAGAAGCTCACACGTCTCCCACCCTCTCCCCATAGTCACAGCTCCCTCTGGCCACATTGGGAAACGGTTCTCTGCTTTGAAGGGCACTTGTAATTACATTGGGCCCAGCTAGATAACCCCCACAACCCCACCCCCCCCTCAAAATCTCCACCGTTCATCACATCTGCAAAGCCCCTTTTGCCTTTGAAGGTCACATAGACACAGGTTTGGGGATTGGGGTGTGGCTCTCATTAGGGGCCACAATTCTCTGTACCACAACATAAAAACAAAACCCCCAAATCATGGCCTCACATCCAAAATATTGAAAGAACTCCTCCAAATCAATAAAAAAGTATAGCAACTCAGTAAAAGATGGGTAAGAGAATTGAACAGACACTTCACAAAGGAAACCCACAGTAGCAATACGTTTATTAGAAGGTCCTCTGCCCTGTTAGTTATCAGGGAGGGGCCACTTAAGTGGCCACGCACACTCGCCAGGAGCGCCCACGTCAGAGACTGAGAGCAGCAGATGTTGGTGACAGTGGGGCAAGGGGGGTTTCACAGATGCTGGAGAGCTGGAAATCAACACGACAAAGCTGGAAAATAGGTCAGCATCAACCAGTAAGCAGCAGACACACAGCCACAACCTGACAACTCCCCCTCCTGCCGTGGAGAGGCCGTCGGTGCAGCCCGAGAATGTTTACGTGAGATTATCCAGCTGGGCCCAGTGTAATGACAAGTGCCCTTCAAAGCAGAGGAACTTTTCCCAGTGTGGCCAGAGGGAGCTGTGACTACGGGGAGAGGGTGGGAGACGTGTGAGCTTCTTGCTCGAGGAAGGGGCTACAGCCGGTGAATGCCAGAGCCACAGATTCCGAATGGAAATTGATCCAAGTGCTCAGCAGGAAGAGAATGGACAAAGAAACGGAAGGCTATCGGTTCGGTAGACGTGCGCACTGCAGTGAAAATCAAACGGCCACGTACACATGCAAGGAAGAAGAACCTCAGCAGCACAGCAGCAGAAGGCAGAGGCAAGAGGGTAGGGTGACGCTGACTCGATTTCATATGCAGCCCTTCCCAAGGCAAGGATGGCCCACCGCATCAGGGGTGCATGCTCAGGCGGGAACTATATGCAGGGAAAATAAATAGGTGGTTAGCACTGAGGGGAGGGGGTGTCTGAGAAGCAGGCGCAGGGGAGCCCCTGGGGGTCCCGGCAACGTCCTGTGCCTTGAGCCAGATGGTAATTACCAGCGTGTGTGCTATGCAATAAGCTGCATATTTCATTTAATGCCTTTTTATGTAAGTTTTTTGTTTCACAATTTTAAAACTGTTTTTAAAGTAAGTGTGCATGCTCAGGACCCATGCCAGCCTGGGTGGAAGGCTGTGGGTGCGTTTTTTCCTGACAGTCCGAGTTCCTTGGCACAGTAACTGGAAGGAGAGCTGCCAGCAGCACGCCCAAGGCCCGGCTGGATGCCATCACACCAGAAGTAAGCTCTGTTTATTGGGATGGCAACTGGCTTCCTCAGTTGATAAGCATCTTAAAAAAACACCCAAGAAGGCTCCGAATCAAGTCTAGATATGAACAATATAATAAAAGCCTAGAAGTATGACTTTTGTATTACAGAATCTGGACATGTTTGACATTTCATAGTCTTATAATGTTTAAAAGAACCTGGCCTGTTACAAAGAAAGTTTCATAAATCTAAGTTCAAATGTATAATTAACTAATGGACTTGGACTTGTCATGTTAATGGAAATCTGAGTGCATTTATACTCAGAATGGGAATATTTAAGAGACTTTGAGTTCATTGCATTTCTAAGTTAAATTATTACATTTCAAAAAATTAATTAGTGCTAGGAAGGTTTTTTCATTCAACAATTGCAATATCCAAGAAGAAATTTGAATATATTACATTTACTGTTGTAATTTTAAACACTTGAAGGTGTTTGAAGGTGTTTAACGAAATCTGCAGTATTCAAAGGGCCTTAGAAGGTGACTGTTAAAATTTGCAGGTCTTGTCAATAAAAACATCAAGACCTGTAAGCCAAACTTCAAAGATACGGGAAGAGCTAAGCTTTTTAATTTCTACTTTTCAGAAACTGAATATTAATTTTAAGAAGCAAAGTAAACTCACGAAGTCTTCCGCGAACACAAACCCGTCCGAAATGCACGTCAGCACCATCAGCAACAGCTACAGCTGCTGTACCTTGAAGCGTATCTGTGCCGACACCGGCTTTCGTTCCGGAGAGGGACACCGAGGCCAGAGAAGGAAAGGGCCCAGCAAAGTCATGCTGGGAAGGCGGTTCCTCCAGGCCCACTGCCCTTTAGTGGCCAAGCAGGATCAGAACTCAGCTGTCCTGGGACTCAATGGGTGCTTGCTCCACCCCCCACCCATCCCCCACTCACCCCCTCTTACATCTGCCATCCCCCTTCCCCATGAGGAAATGGCTTTGTCATACCTATTTTACAGGTGAGAAACTGAGGCACAGAGCAGTTAAGGAACGTGCCTGAGTGCACGCTGCCAGCAGGCCATGCAGCCAGATTCAAACCCCGAGTAGTCTGGCTCCAGACCAATCACTGCGCCCCATGACCTCTGAGTCTGGAAGGACACGGAAAGGGACACAGCTTCACCCAGGAGAAAGCTATAGACCTGAAGTTTCTTACAACTCACCTGGCCCAGTACATCTTTTTCTCCACCACTGCACCTATAATTGCGGAAGGCGAGAGCAGCTAAGCAGAACAGTCCCACCATCCCCGAGTACACCATAAAACCCACGTTTTTCAGAGCTGAAGAGAAAGCCCATGGAGACCAGGCCTCTGCCTGCTGTGGCTTCCCCCAAGGGTGCGTTTCCTTCCGTGGCTGGCGTCTCTGCTGTGCAGCCAACGCACAGATGTGCCTAATGGTTTGGAACCGCTGAAGTCTCACGAGAAGCCTCCAAAAGGTGGGTTCCACAGTCAACTGCCTGTGCTTTGCCCGGCTCCCAGAATTTGATGTGTTTGATTTTTTATAACCCAGTATTCCCTGCAGCACTGTTCTTCATGAGACTCGCATTGTCATCTCTAGAAACAGGCTTTGAGAACCCAACAACAGAAGTCTTCTCCTTTCAATCAAATGTGTAACTCTATCCCCTTCCGTAGGAGCTTGACTGGCTAATAGGGACAAACCCAGTTTGAAGCATTGGGGCATTAAACACAAAACAGAAGAACAAGAACAAGAGCAAGCAATCTGGACTCAGTCTGGGTTAAAGGGAAAATCAGTGCCACCCTCCCCGGTCTGCTTGTCCCCTCTCACTTCCTTTGGATTAGGAAAGTGACGTGAGCTCTGCAGCCCCAGCGCATATGGTGCCAAGTGCTCTCTGAGAAGCGTGTCAGGGAAGCAGACGGCCATGATGAAATCATATAGAGAAACCCCTGGGCTTCCTCAGAGCCCAAAGCAGACAAACAAGCAAACATGCCCTCTGCAGTTTCCTCTCTGTCTTTTAAAATTTGAAATCCCCACCAAGGCAGCTGACCCACATAACGAATTAAGCCCCAATTCATTACTTTTAACCCAACATAAAATAAAGCCCACCTGCCCTAAACCTGACCCTCTAAGATGGACAAACCCTGGTCCAGTCAATAGGAATCAAGCTAACTTCCTTTTTATGTCTATAAACATCCTCTTCCCAGAACCGTGATGCTATCTCTGTTTTGGCTTTCTTTGCAAAACTTTGATGTCCGGAATAAATGCTGCAGTCTGCAAACTCGACTCTGATTTTTCTTTCACAGACAAGTGAAAGAGCTCGGAAAGGAGAATGTGCTGCTGCTATAGCTGCAGACCCAGAAGGGACACGCAGCGGTCAGACTTCATGTCCTCAGTCTTCAGGGGTGAGGTCAGTGCTCCCCAAGCCTACAGGCCCTGAGTATAAAACAAAATATCCCAAATCTAGCATCTGTGGCAAAAAGAAAAAATATATATCTACACACACACACACACACACACACACACACACACACACACACACACCCATCACGAACAATGGAAGGGTGCTCTTCAAGTTTTTGATCAACTGTTCTAGACAAGTTTGATTGTTCCAGAACAGAAATGATCCCCAGGCCTCCGTGGCTCGTGGTGATTTTGCGTGGATGATGTTTTCTGCACTCATCCTGCTGAGCCATACTGTCTGGTAAGCAGGTGTTTTAGTTTCCCGGCTGCTAAAACAAATACCATGCAATGGGTTGGCATAAACAACAAGAATTCAATGGTTCACGGGTTGGAGGCTGGAAGTCCAAAGCCACAGCATTGGCAGGGTGAGACTTCTTCCTGACGGTTGTGGTGTCCTGGGCTGGCTGCGGAGATCCGCGGTCCTTGGCTTTTCCATCTCACAGCAGTGCCCATGGTGGCATCTCCTTTCTGTTCTGGGTTCTGTCAACCTCCAGCTCCTGGCTGCTCCCAGGGGCTTCTCTCTGTCTGACTTTCACTCTGCTTATGGAAGGCTCCAGACTCCAATCAAAGCCCCACCTGGCTCAGGGGGCCACCCCTTAACTGAAGGGATGTCTTGACAAGACCTTACCACGATGGGTGCCCACCCACCAGAATGTGGAGCAAGCATGGGCTTGGTGCCCGATGTACAGAGTCAAATTCTAGGACGTCAGGATTTTGAGAAAAGAAACAGCATTATTGCAAGGTTGCCCAGCAAGGAAACAGGAGGTAAGGCTCAAATCTGTCTCCCCGATTGGAAGGCTATGGGATATTTTTGGGGGATAGGAGGTGGGTGTTACTATGGGGAAGGTTAACCTGGTTACAGACCTGTCCCTTACAGACCTGGTGTGGTTCGGTTGGTGGAGTATGGATTTGTCCACGTACTATATGGCAAGCTCCAGACCAGATTTTCCTTGTTGAAAAACGTTTTGCTTTGGATTTGCTTCTGATACCTTTCAGTTCACATGACTTTGGTCCTGATGGTGATGGGTTTTGTTCCTGGTGACTCAGATCATCCAAGGGCTCCAACCCAAGTGTCTGCGCACATTCAGGTTCCACAGCTCTCAGACTGCTCCCTGCAAGGCAGGTTCAGAAGGAAAACTTACCAAAGTTACGGAGAAATGAAGTTGCCGCTAGCGGGTTCGGGGCAGTCTCAAGACGGAGAGCGAGTCCCAGCGGGGGCCACGGTGCGGGGAAGCAGAAGGGCCTGGGCCCCACCCCGCGATACTGCGGCCGTTGTTGGCATCGACAGTACTTTATGTCTCTTCTTTCTGTCATTCCGGCCTTACTTTGTTACCTGAATAGTTTTATTATCCCACTTCCCCAGTGTTAGCTTATGATTTGTATATTTTCTTATTCTTTTGGTGTCTATCCTTGAGACTGTAGCATATATCCTTGAATTATTATAGTCCAATGTAAGTTATCCCTTCTACCACTTCACCAACAGGGACTTTTATTTAACTCCATCCTGATTTTGTTTGATTGTTGTCCTACATTCTATAATTAGAATACATTTATTTAAAACCCTACCAACCTTTACCCTTGTTCTATGCAGGCATTATTCATCTTTATTTATCAATAGATAAAGTACCACGGAGGGCACCTAGGACTCACTTTTCCTTCCTGTTATCCTTTATTCCTTCTTCCATTTCCGTTTTCAACCTAGGATCATTTTTTTTCTGCTTGACAGACTCAGATAGATAGATAGATAGATAGATAGACAGATGTATATGTGTATGTTTATATATATATTTGGTGTGGGTCTGTTGATGATGAATTATAACCATTATGCTATCTGAAAACATCTTTATTTTGTCTCATTTTGAAGAATATTTTGATTGGGTTGTGGAACTAATTCTAGGTTGACAGTTATTTTCTTTCAGCACTGTAAACATGTCTTTCTAGTATGTCCGGATTCTTTTTTTCTTTTTTTTTCCTGAAAACTAGTTGAAAGTCATTAAATGTAATGTGACTTTTTCTCTCTGGCTGTTTATAAGGCTTTCTCTTTAGTAGTTTTACTATGATGTGTTTGGAGAGGTTTCCTTTGGATTTCTTCTGCTTGGGGTCATAGAATCTGTAGCTTGAAGCCTTTCAGCTATTTTGGAAAATTCTAGTCATTTTCTCCTCAAATATCACTATTACTCCATTCTCTCCTTACTTTCAAGTACATCAGTTACACATATGACCAACTTTTTACAATGACTCTATGTGCCTCTTATGCTATTTTTTTAAAATTGTATTCTTTTTCCTCCATGTTCAGTCTGGATATTTTCTGTTGACCTATATTCAAGTCCACTGGATGCTTTTAGCAGTATCTAATTTGCTTATGAAGTCGTCTTTTGAGTTCTTAATTTTGGTTATAGAATTTCCATTACAATCCTCTACTCAAGTTCTCTATCTTTTTATCCATTTCCTCCATCTTTTCTTCTATTTCTTGTATCATGTATAAATAAGTTATTTTAACAACCCTTTCAGACATCTCCGGCACATGGCCCGTGGATCTCATCTAGTTCTTTTTTAAATATATATTAGTTTTTGGCATATCTGATATCTTTTGATTGAATGGTAAACATTATATATTTAAAAATGGAGAGTCAGGATTATTTAAGTATAATTTAACTTCAGGAAAATTCACCAATTCTGGTGTACAGTTCTATGAATGTCCCTTGTGATTTTTTTTTTTTTTTTGGCACAAGGATTGTTTAAAATTGTGTTATTTTAGCTCCAAATACTTGAGGGTTTTCTATATATCTTTTTGTTATTGGTTTCTGGGTTACTTCTTATAGGGTCAAAGAACATATTTTGTATGGTTTCAATTATTTAAAATTTATTGATGATTGTTTTATGGCCCAGAATATGGTCTATCTTGGTGAAATTTCTATTTGAATTTGAAAAGAATGTGTAATCTGTTATCTTCTTTTGGCATATTCTATAGATGTAAAATAGGCTAAACTTAGTGTTGTTCACTATTTTTATATTCTTGCTGATTTTCCACCTACTTTATTAGTTGCTGAGAGATAATTGTTGAAGTCTCTAACTATAACTGTGAATTAGTCTATTTCTCCTTTCAGTTCTAGCAGGTTTTTTTCTCATGTATTTTGAAGCTCCTTTGCAAGGAGCATTCACTTACGGGATTGTTGATTCTTTTATCAGTTTGTAATAGTTCTCTTTATTATTGACAACGATCTTCGTATGGGATTCTATTTTGTCTGATATTAATATAGCCATTCCACTTTTCTTTTGATTAGATTTTTACATAGTAGTTCTTTTCCCATTATTTTACTTTTAAACAGTTATCTTTTTACTTAAATTGGGTTTCTTGTAGGCAGCACATAATTGGGTCTTCCTTTTTTTCCAAGCTGAAAATCAATGTCTTTTCACTGGTGCATTTATACCATTTACCGACCATCTTGCTAGTTAGGTTATATTTGATTACTCTTTAATGTTCCATTATTCTATTGACTTTTTGACTCTATCTCTTGTGTAGTGATTTTAATGGCTGCTCTGGGATTAAAAATACACGTACCTTACTTTTATCAGTAGATTTAGAGTTGATATTTTATTACTTCTGGTAAATTACAGAAATCTTACAACCTCTTAGTTTCCATTACATACTCCCTCTATGTTGTATTGTCAAATGTATTACATTCACATCATTGAAAAGCTAAGTGACTGTTATAACTTTTGCTTTCAATAGTCATACACATTTTAAAGAACTTAAGAGGCAGAAAAAAAATAGTCTGTCATATTTACCATTTCTGTTGTTCTGTCATTACTGAAGTTCCAGTTTTCCTGTGTACCCATTTTCCTTCCAACTTAAGAAATGCCATTAACCCTTCTTTTGAAGCATGCTTCTGATGTTGAATTCCCTTAGTGTTCCTTTATCTGAGTATATTGTTATTCCATAGTCATTTCTGAAGAATATTTTCACTGGATATAGAATTCTGGGTTAACAGTTTTTTTTTTCTTCCAGCCCTTTAAAAATGTTATTCCTCTGTCTTCTGGTTTCAGTGGTTTCCTATAAGAAATATGGGATCATTGTTCCCATAGAAGTATGGCACATATTTTGCAGCTCCGTTGTTTGGTGCATACACATTTCAGATTGCTGTGTCTTCTTAGCAGATTGGTCCTTTATCATTATATAATGTTTCTTTCTGTGTCTGGTAATTTTTTTTATTCTAAAGTCTATTTTTCCTGTTATTAATATAGCCACTCCTGCTCTCTTTTGATTGTTTGCTTAATATATGTTGTACTTCATTTAATTTTCGATGTGCCTGTATCATTACATTTGAAGTGGCTTTCTTATGGACAACATATGGATGAGTCATGATTTGTAGTCCACTCTGCCAGTCTATCTATTTTTATTGGTTTATTTATCCCATTTACTTTCAATGTAATTATTGAAATACTAGGGCTTAAGTCCCCCATTTTATTTTTTGTTTTCTGTTGGTTCTTTTTGTTTTTGTTTCTTTTCCCTATCTTCCTATGGGTTACTTATTTTTTTGGGGGGGGGGATTTTGTTTTCCTTTATCTATAGGTTTTTTAGTGTATCCCTTTTTATAGCTTTTTTAGTGATTGTTGCAGGTGTTGAATTGTATAAGCATAATTTATCACAATCTACTGGCATTGTCTTTTCCCATTGTTTTACCTTTAACCAGCTATCTTTTTATTTAAATTGGGTTTCTTGTAGGCAGCATATAATTAGGTCTTGCTTTTTTTCCAAGCTGAAAACCCAATTTTACCAGTTTGAGTGAAGTGCAGAAGTGTACCTACTTTTGTGCTCCTTTACCTTCCCCCAATTATAAGACAACTGTCTTAATTTCTCTACATAAATTTAGAGCCGTATTAAATTATTGTGATTTTTGCTTCCACCAACAAACATAATTTTAAAAATTAAAAAGAAGAAAGAAATTATATTCCATCTATCTATATTTTTGCTATGTTCTTTCTTCCTTCTTGATGTGCTAAGATTTCTTCTTTTATTTTTCCCTTTTTTGTTTAGAGAATTTCCTTAGCTGTTCTTTTAGGGTCAGTATGACAATGTCAGATTTTCTAAACTTGTCTTCATTTGGCAATGTCTTGAATTTCCCTTCATTTTTGATGGATATTTTTGCTGGATATAAGATTTTTTTTAAATTCAATTTTATTGAGATATATTCACATACCATACAATCATCCAAAGTGTACAATCAGTTGTTCACAGTACCATTATATAATTGTGCATTCATCACCACGTTGAATATTCTCATTACTCCTCCCCCAAAATAAAAATAAGAATAAAAATTAAAGTAAAAAAGAACCCCCAAAACATCCCTTCGTCCCCATCCCTCCTTATTATTCATTT
>PVKY010001502.1:0-31452 GCA_004027775.1 Bradypus variegatus | reverse complement strand
TTTCAGTCCCACCTTCTGCAGTGGATGCAAACACATCATGAAAAGAGCAGTGAGTCACAATTACACATTTGGGCTTACAGGCTTTTCGGGATCCGAAGTCGGAAAGCAAAGATAGCCTATTGGGTGCTCTGTGCATTTTCTCCATCAAAGTCACCACAAACATCCCTTCTAAAGTTGCACACAAAGTGGCAGGCTTCCTTCAGCCTCAGGGGAGACCTACTCTCTTAGAAATAATAACCTGGCTGAGCAGAGCAGACGTTCAACGTCCGATGAGTGAGGCCGAGATGGAGAACACCTCCTGCCCCGTCCGTGGAGACTCCAGTGCAGCTGGCTCGGACCCCGCAGGCCACGGCTCTCAGGAGCTGGGATGCTGAGGGGGGCAGGGCAGGGAGTGGCTGGAGGGACCCATGGGGGAACCCGGGGCCGAGGGACGCTGGCTCCAGGGGAGAGTGCGCGGGTCTGGGAGAGTGGACGCAGAGCCCCAGAAGGCGCCCGGCTGCAGTGGACCAGCCACGTCCCTCTGCCCAGGGAAGCCCGGAGCTCAGGCTCGGCTGGGCCCGTCAGGGCCACCTTGTCCCCAGAACCAGACCACACCCTGGGGAACCAGAACACGCTGGGGTCCCAGACCACGGCATCTTCTAGTGGGCAGCCTCGCCCTGGCCTGTCAGGGCTGGAGTGGACGGCACAGACATCAAGGGCTTTTCTTCCTTTCCAATCACAACAATTTCACCAATAAAATTAGCATCATTGCATTTCTCTAATCCTAAATATGAAAGAAAACAGAAAACATCCTGGGACAGCTAATGTGTGAATTAGATAGTTGCTCAGTTGCTGCTTTTGTTTTGTCTTTCCTTCCTTTTTGGTTATTTTTTTCAGACACAAGGTATACCACTACCCACGCACCGAAACCCGGGTCTTAAGTTTCTGATGCAATGTTCAACCCACAGCCCGGGAAGGAGCCTGCCCTTAGCCGGGCCCCGGCCGCTGTTAAGAGGATGAATTAATTTTTGCTTTTTTTTCTCTTTAGGGAAAAAAAATTAAGTGAGTCAATTAGTTGCGAGGCCAGCCAAATAAATTAAATACATGAATTAAAATAGTTTTGCCTGATGGTGAACTTTGAATTTTCAAGAGTAAAGTAGCCTGGTGAAAAAGTAGATGGTTTGAGTCCCAGTTCAGTAAAATCTCCCAATGGCAGCTTCTGGAGAATTAATTAGGTAGCAAGTGAATTGGGCTTGGTGCAATCTGTTGACATAATTTTGCTCTCAAACTTAATAACTCTGCATAAACTCCCCACTAAGGGAGCAGGTCTGAGCGGGGGTCCTTTCTGAAGCAGCCGGCAGACTTTTGGGCTGCCTTTGCCCCCAGTCCCTGATCAGAGGCCACTGGACATTTGCTATGAGAAATTAATGAAGCATCCATTTTTGATGCAACTGGTTTCATCAAATTTCTCGGGATAAGTCTGAGATTAGATGCATCCCTGGTTTTCTTGTTCCCAGGTTAGGACAGTAAAAGCTCCAGCCGGCGGGTGCCGCCTTCCACCGGGAGACACCCCAAGAGGACCTGGGGGGATGCGCACAGTTAGCCTGGGCTCTCCCAGCTTCCCCGGGGCGCCCTGCAGGGTCCCGGGTGGGCATGGAGGCTGCTGGCACTCCCTTCTTGCATGGTTCCCTGGTGAGAGGCTGGGCTGCTGCTGGAAACAGGGAGAGGCCCCAGACCCCACAAGGCAGATAACAACAGCTTCTCCCCGGGGAGTGCCCCTGAGACCACGGAGGGGAGGCCCGGGATCTGCGTGGGGGTCCTCACGGCAGAGCCCCCAGGATGGGTGACTCCAGCTGCGGCAGGCTCTGGAGGGCCCCTCCCCGCTGGCCAGGCCCTGCTCTGGACGGGACAGCCAAGTCTCAGCAGGGCGACCGCCTGGTGGGCCGGAAAGCAGCCCAGAGGGGCTGGGGAGGCCCGGCTGCAAGCCAGGTCCACCAGGCCTGGGACCTGCAGAAGCCCCAAATGCTCGCAGCTTTGGGGTCTTCCTTTTGTGAAACAGAATCATCAGCACCAGCCTGATCTGCCCAACTGAAGGGGCCAGCTCAGCCCTGGGCCCCCGCGTGCTGCTCCATAGTAGCCAGAAGGGCCACCAGCCGTGGGGTTCTCCCTGACCCCACTTCCTGAGCCCACACTGCATCTGGACCCAGCCTGGCCGCTCCTGGACCCCCAACCCCTCTCCATGGGGGTGAGGGGGACAGCGGGTGACTGGGGCACACACCGCGGACCCTCTCCCCAGGGCTGCTCCTGATGCTGCCCCAGAGCCCTGTCATCTGAGCTGTCTACCGCCCCAAGGCCTGCGGAGAGTGGGGGCCTGTGGTCCCCCCACATGAGCTCCAAGGGACAGGGGGTCCTAGGCTTGGTTGTCAGTGTTTGTGCAGAACCTGGCCTCAATCACAGAGGTCTGCCTCGTGCACCCACGTCCCCCTCCATGCCCATTTCTGGAAGTTTCCACTCTGACGTGCTGCCGCTCTCTGCAGCACACCCCGTCCTCCTCCTCGCTGGCTTCAGTGTCCCTGTGACCTGCCTGCACTCCTGGGCTGAGCAGGCTCTGGAACTTCCACCCCTGCACCTCCTCCAGCCTCTTCCCTTGGTTCTCAATTCCAGGCTCACAGCCAAGGCCTTGCAGCTCCGCGGTGACAATGCTGCACACCTGTTCTCTGTCACCACCCCCTGCCTCCCGGCATCCTGACCCAACCCTCCCAGGTCCTCCCTTCCCTCCCGCAAACCCCGCACTTCACGCTCGCTGTGACGATGTCCCCTTTGCACGTGCTCCCCGCCTCTGCCCCTCTCCTTGGCAGACCACAGGGCTGGTTAAAGCTGCTGCCCCCCTCTTACCTGCCACAGCTCACCCAGGCTTGGGAAACATGGAGCTATGTTCTGATTTAGACCCTCAAGAGCCCTCGGGGTCTGGGGCTGCCCAGGAGTGGTCCTCCTTTTCTAGCTGACCCCTCCTCACGCACACTTTCAGGGAAGGATAGCTCAGGACACAGCCTCGGTGGCTTCGAGACCCCTCTCTTAGCCTCATAGTCCCATCCACTCTGTGGGCAGTGCTGACGTGCTGTCAGCTTTACCTGCAAACCCGCAGCTTCCTCACGGACTCCAGCTGTGTAGTGTCCCCTCTCAGGCCTCCTTCCTGCCTTGCCACTTCTCAGACCCTCCTGCAGCACCACCTCGCTCAGAGCGAAAGGCCGGGTCCTTCCACTGCTGACCAGGCGCTGCTCAGCCTGCACTGCTCGCTCCCCTATGCCCCCCTTACGCTGCCCATGCCCCCATGCCCCTTCCCATACCCTCCCCACGCGGCCTCTGGCCATCCCCCTGAATAGCCAGGCTGGGGCTGCCCCAACCCGGGCCCCCACCCAGGGCCATCGTCTCCTGTGCTCCTCCAAGTCTGCGTTGTCTTTACCAAGAAATTCACCGATATTCCCCTTATTGTTGGTGTCCGCTCTCTGGAGTGCAGGCTACATAAGGATGGGGAATTTCATTTCTTGTCTTCAAACGTCCTGCATGTGGTGTCAGTGGGCAGCTCCGGGATCCGGGAGCTTGACCGCTGGGCTGGGTTCGTCCCGGCCTCTCCTGGAGGGCAGAGCTTTCCACCTCGTCCTCACTGGTAATCCCAGCACCCGGAACGGCGCCCAGGAGCTACCTGCTGGCTGTTGCCGGCGAAGGGACCCTGGTTGGGATCGACGCACGCAGGATGTGATTTCTGTTCATCGTCACCTTGTGTGACATCCCCGAGGTTGGGCGGCAGCCGCCTTCGCCCTCACTGCCCCCCGGCACAGAGTTGGTGGAACTGGCTGCACTTGGGACCCCCCTTCGGCCTTTGCTCCTGAACTTGGTGGAATATAGTGATCACGTTCCCTACACCAATTTGTGGCTTGAAGCCACAGGGTGACCTGAGAACATCTAGTTTATGATTTAGAATCCTTCCACCTAATATTTGGGCTTGTTTTTATTGTAGGGAATATCTGAAGGGTTTTTTCATTTACTGAGTTTAAAGAGAAATCTGGGGTTATTTTCAGTGTCACCTTATTAAAATAGAAGCTGAGGAGGCTTTGAAGAATTGCCAACTGCAGAGAGTTTTCCATTTCTTGAGGCTTTTTTGCAGCTTGAGCCAATAGCCTTTCTGCTCCCCTTTGCCATATAGTGGGATAACAGAGCTTCTTCCAAATTGGTTTATATCAGTTCCCAGCATTTTAGAGCTCAGTGTCAGGCAAAGACGCCCTTTCTGTGAGAGCACTTCAGCATATAATGGAGGATGACAGTCAGCGGGGAAGATGGTCTCTGCCTTGTTCCCCTCTAATCCAGCCACTACAGTTGAGTGAAGACGGGGAGCACACCACAGGGAGGCTGGCTCCCCCAGGATTCACAAACCTCTTTTCCACCTGAACTCAAAACGTGCTCTAACACATCTCTATTCTCCCATTGCCATTCAGACCCACTTAGGTGTGCTCAGGGGCCTTGGCCAGGTCACTGCTTCACTCCAGGTTTCAGAGCTCTCGCCCCAAGATGGTTAACTTAAAATAGAAAATGCACTGTCCCATTGAACGCGGGCATCTGATTACTCCATCCCTCTCTGAGTGGATGTCCCTGTCCCTTGCTAATACCAACCGAGCCTGTTGGGTGGAGATTTGCAAAAGGTCAAGAGAGAGGAGGGGGGCACAGGGGCCCCAGGATGCTCACCAACCTGGTCCTAAAGAAGGCAGCCGACTCCGTAAATCCTGCCCGTCTGAGAATTACTGGTCCCCATCACAGATGTTAATGGAGAGTTGATGAAAGCACAGTACAGGGAGGCTGTGTGCTTCCTCAGGAGGGAGGCTGTCAAATATATGCAAGGCTAATGTCATCTCCCACTAGCGAGACTGCTGCTTGTGCGGTTTCCATTCCCATATTCACAAAAACGGTTGTCTCCAGCTGGAGGCTCCATCTGAGGGATGCAGCCCCCCACTCCCCCACCCCAGCAGCATGTGGCCCCAGCTTCTCTGGGTGCTACCCTTGCTGTCAGCTTGATTCTAGACACAGAGCAAACGTCAGTTTTCAAAGATGGCGGTGTCCTCCCACTGCTGCCACATGCCGTCTTTTGGAGAAACCACTGCTACTCATGTCTTCATAAAAGGGCAGCCTGCAATCACCCCGAATTACATACTATAATCACAGGGCTCCAGGCAGAATCCTGACTCCCCTTGGAACCAGTCTGATCTTTCCAGGTTTAGGGGGTTCCCAAATGGATGTTACAGGTTCAGATTATGCAACGGATTTTATTTGATAAAGAGATATTGGCTAAAGAGGAGCTACTCCTATGAGCTTTTCGTCAGGGTCAGCCATCATTTGAAATCCAGTCAACCACCCACCCTGACGCTCTGACGTTTTCCTTCCCGCTCCGCACAAGCAGCCCCACTGCTCGCAAACTAAGCTTCAGCAGAAGAAATACGAGGGCAGTTCTTGGCAAAAGAATATGACCCAATTGTTAGTTATTGCATGGAGGTATAAAGGGGAGAGGTGCCAAAATGTGCTCATATTTAACAAAGAGAAATGAAAGTGAAAAATGGCATTCTCCAGAGTAGCTTTAAATATCAATGACTGCACATTTTCAGTGGGGGACATGTCTACTCGGCATTACCGTTTTGCCCTCCATGTGAACAAGGAATGCTCTGCTGACTCTCTGGCTCTGCAGCTTCAAACCAAACATGTGTTGGCTCTGAGCGACAGCTTGTTGGCCCCCAAAAGGGAGAGGGTGGTGGGTTACTTCCTGCCCCTGTATCCAGGGCTCAGTATCCGGTCCTGTGTGTCTCAGGCTCTACCCCAGCTTCTCACGTCATTTCAGTGTCATGAACTCTTTGACTGCTGAGGGCGCCAGTGGACGCGAGCGGGGCAGGGGCATGCGGGAATGTGGTCAGCTGCCTTGTGGCCGCTGAGCCTGTGGCTTCCCCTCCCACCGTGACTCATTTGTGGCCATCAAAGGAGAATCGAGAAGGCTGTCCTTTAGAGCATCCCACGCTGGGGCCTCCCACATCCGACCTGAAGAGAAGATTTCGACCTAAGAGGAACATGTTCCCCAATGTCAAGAGAGTAAAGCGTTTGGTAAACATTCATGTGGACCTTCAGGGTCCCCTAATTTGAGGGTTCACTCCACTTTTGTGTTCCCTATTCATAGATTATGGTTTAAGACTGCATACTAGCGTTGTTTCAATCATCTTCCACTTGAAAGTTTGGGGCAAGTGAAGCAAGAGGCCACCTCCTTGTCTTTCAAGTGAGAGACCACCCGAATCGCCCGGATGGACACCCACTCAATTTTTAACCCTCACTATTCAGTGTCCTCTTGGGAGCAGCCCCTGGGTGCTGTAATTGCTGGTTTCTCAGTCTGAGTGGGGAGGTTTCCGGTTCTGCCCCCTGAGCAATGGGCCGTGTCACAGCAGTTTTGCCTCCTGAAGGCAGCTGATTGTCTCTTCCTGTGGTCTACATGCCGACTAGATTTTCTTTGGAAGCTGAGAAGGAAAATCAATTGGTGAAATTCCCCAAAGCAGGTAACACTCCTTCCATTAAGCAATGATTGCAGTACCACACTCAGGGAATTCATCAACAGATTACAACCACGAAAGCGCTGCTGCACCCATCTGAGAATATCCTGCGAGCCCACGCAGCTCCTTGGAGGGTTACCGTGGGAAGCACGGCAGGCCTGAGCCGCCACGCGGGACCTTGCCCTGCTACTCCCACTGCCGGAGGGGCCTGGGGTGCCAGCCAGCCCCCGAGCTCTGAGTCTGCAGGTGTGCATGAGTGTGCATGTGGGGGAGTGTGTGTGTGCAAATGTGCGTGAGTGTGCATGTGGGGGAGTGTGTGCAAATGTGCATGAGTGTGCATATGGGTGTGTGTGTGCATGTGGGGGCTGTTGTGAGTGTGCAAATGTGCATGAGTGTGCATATGGGGGAGTGTGTGTGAATGTGCGTGAGTGTGCATATGGGTGTGTGTGTGTGCAAATGTGCATGAGTGTGTATATGGGTGTGTGTGTGCATGTGTGTGAATGTGCATGTGGGTGTGGGTGTGTGCAAATGTGCATGAGTGTGCATATGGGGGAGTGTGTGTGCATGTGTGTGAATGTGCATGTGGGGGTGTTGTGAGTGTGCAGAGGTGTGCGGGTGTACGTGTGTGATGGTTCATGTTTCAGGGTGTTCTAGGGAGCATGGGTTGCAGGCAGATGGGCCAAGTGTATCGAGCAAGAACCAGAGAAAGAAACTCCAGGCTCCCTGGTGACATCGCCTGAGCCTTGTTCACCTCAGAATCTCAAATTCCAGCACATTCTGCCTCCAGTGGGTGAGGGAGCAGTTACTGGGTGTAAAGCAAGGCCCCTCCCTCAGGTGTAACCCACCAGGTGAGAGGGGAATCCATCACCCACTGCCACCCACCCAGCCTGTTGATCCCCGAGGGGCTCCCCAGGTCCCCTCAGGACGGCGTTTGTTCCTATGAACCTCCACCGTGCCACCTTCAGGGGCCCCATTCAGAAAGGAAGCCACCCACGAGCGGACTACATTTTGAGACAAATACGGAGAGCTGTTCACGCGGCCTGGCTCTCTTCTGCAATGCTGGGGAGAAAGTAGCAAGCAGAAATGTTCCTGGACAATGTGAGACAGTGAAAGATTAAACCAAAAACAACTTAAGCAAAATGCCTGCTTAATTAAAATTAAATTCTAGCAGTGGTACGATATGTGGATCCCATTTAAAGCAAACTCATCATAAAATACTCCTAATTCACATAAACAATAAATTAGTGAGTTGTCATTTGCAGTGTACTGTTTGTCTTCTCTTTGCAAAGCTTTCATCCATTTGCTGTTCAGCCGTCCCTGAGCACATCCTGGTTACACCAACAAATGAGACAGAGATGACAGCTTCCAGAAGGAGCTCACCCTGGAGGGAGAGGCAGACATGCAAGCAAGGAATTGTACTAGAGCCCAAGAAGACACCGACAGGAGCCATGTTGAGGTAAGAGCGGGGGCACGAAGGAGGCAGTCGGAACTTGGCACAGTGGGAGGGAGCAAGCGGAGAGCATTCTGCAGAGGGAGATCTGTGGTGGACAAGGCAGACGTATTCATCAGCATAGACAAGGTTATGCCGCATAACAAAAACCTCCCAAACCTCCGTGCTTTGAAAGCAACACTGTGTTTCTCACTCATGTAAAGCCCACTGTGGGTCTAGGAACTCTCCAGAACAAGGTCCTCCAGGGGTGACTCAGCAATCAGGGCTGGTGGATGCCGGGCGTTCTTGAAGCTGCACCATCTGACACTCGGCTTCCTCAGCTGTGGGGGAATCTGACATTGACAGTTCAGTGCCCTGGGCTGGTGGAGACTCAGGTCATTCCTGCCCACCCCGCCTCATGGGACTGAACAAGTTAGGGGGCCCCAGATGACTCAGAGCAGGCAGGAGGCCTTTCCCTCCATCTGTTGGGAAGGGGAGAAGAACTGGGCTCTGGGGAAGAGCCAGGCTGGCAGCCGCTGCAGAGAGAGGCCCAGAGTCACAAAGCCACAGGGAGGGACGAGTGGGCAAGGACGTCTGCAGAGTCGGTGGTGGGCAGGGGTGGTGAGGCCGAGATGGACCCCGCAGCCGTGCCCGGAGGTTCCAGCCTGCGTCCGAGGCAGGCCCAGCTGTGTTGCTGGCGTGGGAGCAGCCGGATCCATGCAGGCCCGGCCTCTGGCAGGCCCCAGGGAGGGGTAGGGAGGAGGGAGGGCTGAGATTGCCTCTTGCCAACAGTGTAACTCACCTGCATTCGAGGAGGGAAAGCATGTTGTTATGTTAATCCTGTGGGGAGAACATTCTGGCCTCTTCTATCTAAATGTCATCTGTTTAGGAATATTTGGATGAGAAATGGTTGCTGGACATTTGGTTCAACTTCAAAGACGTTTCCGTGGGTGAGGAGGGCCCTGTTGCCAAGTAGCAATTACACATTCAAAGAAGGAATTTCAGAGATCCCTATTTTCTCAGAATTCTGCCTGGAAGCCTGCAAGAAGCCTGCTTGCTTCTTGGCCCTGGTTCTGCTCTAAACCCAGACATCCTGCAGACCAGGTGCCCCCTACAAGCCAGTGGTTCAGTTGGAGGCAACGACTTTGAGTCCCAGGCTGCGGTTATCGCTGTCTCCAGCCCCCACTTCCCAGGGGAGAGGAGGTGTTGCATCTCCAGGGCCTCGCATGCCTGTGTGAAGAGAGGGGACCAGGCCAGGGGACAGAGTCTGATGTGCCACCCATGGGGAGGGTGACCGTGAGCCTGGGGAGGGCGAGAGGCTGGCGGCCAAGTCCCTGGTCCTTGTGCCTCGGGGCAGTGCTCCTGAACATGTCCATGGTGGCATCTCCTCTCAGTTAGTTTCTGCTGCATGAAACGACAGCCTCATTAGAACTGCGGGTTTGCTCAGCAACGCTCGTGCTCACTCTCCTATTTCTCCTTCAAGCTCTGTGTTTGCTCATCGTTCTTTCGAGCACCAGGGGCTCTGACTCCAGACAGGACGCCGAGGTGGACTAGCCGCCTGCTGCCTGCTGGGACTGGGTGTGCTTTTCCTGAGCACGACGCAGGTGGGGTCTTCGGCCCACGCTTCTGCCACTGCTCACTGCTCCCACCTCCCGAATCTCAGGGGCTTTTCCCCAGATCTCCAAACTTCTGCCCCCCTCTGAATCCCATCTCAGATCCGGTTACCCTCCTCCAAGTGTCCACCCTGGAAACTCCAGCAGAGCCTCCGCCACCAGGGGGGCCTCCGGGTCCCGTTCCACCCTCTCGGAGCTCCTCCGCTCCAGTTCCTTCCAGTTGTTTCCGGTGGATTTCCATTCCTACCTTACTGAGCATTGCCGTCAAAAAAAGTCCTGAGCCTTTCCCGGAGGTGCTCAGTGGTACCTCGTTGTGGTTTTAATTTGCATTTACCTGATGACTAATGATCTGTGTAACTTTTCGTGGGCTGATTGACCCTTCCAACACCTTCTTTTGAGGACTGTCCATATTTCACCCATATTTCATGAGGTCGTTTGTCTCTGTATGTTCGGTCTGTCTTTCTGCTTAATTTTCTTTTCATTGTGCTCCAGTTTGGATTTGTTCTGTTGGTCTCATCTTCAGTTTACTGTACTTTCTTCTGTAGTTTAAAATGTAAAGTTAAAACCATCTAATGTACACACATCAAATGTATTCTTTATTTCAGTCATTTTTCTGTTTTAGAATATCTATTTGATTCTTCTTCATAAATTCCCATGGTTTGGTAAAGTCTCCTGCCTTGTCCTGCAGTCTTCACAATTTTGTATCCATTTTCTTTAACATAGTAAATCCTTGTCAGCTAACTCCAATGCTCACATCACCTACTGGTCTGTTTAGATGGTGCGTTTTGTCTCTTTGACTTCACTCCTCTGGAGCTACCTTCTGTAGATGCTATTCTATTGAAAGCTGGATATTGTGCACAAAATGTTGCAGCATTTGATGATTTATCCTCTTCTGAAAAAAGTTCATCTTTCCTTCCCTGAGCCCAAAGGGGAGGCTGACCATTTCAACCCACCCAGCACTGCGCTCACTGAAGGCTGCTCTGAGGCTGCCCATGGCCTCTGGGGACACCTGAGACCATGACAGGCCCTGTACACCCCCTTCCGCCCCCACCAGGGGATCATAAATTCTAATCCTTGGCTTCTGAGAGTATCAGAAATTAGTGTGCTTTTCAGGAGCCTTCTACAGAGGATTTTTAATTCCTATCTCAGGACAGCCCTAAAATCTGTCAAATTTCTTGAGGAAAACACTAGCCATGTTCTTTAGGCCCCCAGAATCTTCAAGAAAATCTCTTTCAGTTAATTTAACCTTCCACCCTACCCCAGCAGGCACAGATTCCTGTGGGTTCACAGCTAGAGGTCAGTCTGTCTCCCATGGCTGGAACTGGCTAATGTTCCCAGGATAAAAGGGGCTGCAGAAATCAGCTCATCTCCCCAAGCTTTAACCACCGCTGCTTCGGACAGATGCTCTATTTTATCTTACTTTTCCAGTTGTTCTCTGGAGGAATACGGGTCTTCCATTAACTTCTCTCTCACCCAGAATTGCATGTGTGTGTCTCTGTGTGTGTGCATGTGTGTGTGTATGTGTGTGTGCATGTATGTGTGCATGCGTGTGTGTGCATGGGTGTGTGCATGCGTGTGTGCACGTGTGTGTGCATGTGTGCATGGGTGTGTGCACATGTTTGTGTGCATGTGTGTGTATGTGTGTGTGTGCATGGGTGTGTGCATGGGTGTGCGTGGGTGTGTGTGCGTGTGCATGTGCCTGGGTGGGTGGGTGTGTGCAGGCAAATAAAATCTTTTCTTTTATGGTTTGGGCTTGGGGTTCATCAATCAGCATGTCTTCTCCCCAACTCGAGAATGAGAATAACCTAATGTTTTCTTCTTGTGCCATTTCTCATTTTACTTTTAACTTTTAAGGCTTAATCCATGTAGAATGTGTGAAATCCTTGTGTAAAATGTGACAAGGAATGCCAACTAAAGTTGTTTTTTTCCTCTGAATGGAAATCAGATTGCTCCAGAACTGTGTGCTGATGTCTTTCCTCTCTGGTTATAGTGCCACCTTTCTCTCTTTACCTATATACTATATATATACATATATATATATGTATATATATATTATATGCAAATGTGTGTATACCCACCTACATACAAACATTTCTCATATTTATGATCCTGTATTCTGTTTCATTGTATTACTTGTTTATCCTGCACTAGTGATACACTGTTTTAATTAAAATGGCTATAACATACTTTCTGATATTTTGAAAAGTGAGTCCTCCCAGACATGTTTTAGAATCAATTACTGTGTTTCTCAAAAAAGCACTGTAGAAATTTTGACAAAATTATTTTGTATTACAGAATGATTTTTGGAGAAGTGATATATTTACAATACTACATTTTAAATAGGCATTACTAAAAGTAAAAGCTTGTATTCCAACTTGTCAAGCTGTAAACTGGGAATATGCTGCTAAATTAGCAAATATAGTTGAAATGGAGCATTTTGGTGTCTATGAGGTTTAGGTGAGAAGCAGCACTCACAATTTATATGTGATCTGCTCTTAGCCTGAATGTCACCCTCTGAGAAGCTGCGTTGGGTGTGGAGCTGCAGTGGTGGGGGCTGCGGTGGTGCGAGCTGCGTTGGGTGTGGAGCTGCGGTGGGGGGGGCTGCGGTGTCCCTGAAGTCTCTCCTCCCAGCGCCAAGGCACCTCTGCTCCAGCTGCAGGAGCACAGCTGCTTGGGGCTCACACCATTGCGGCTCCCCGGGGATGGCCCTTGACTAAAGGCAGCGTCCCGCTCCAGGCCACACTTTCCCCGGGGGGGGGGCACTCAGTGACTGGTCCCTACGTGGGTGCAGAGTTCAAGCTCCTTGCCTCGATTCTGGCACTTCTGAAGGACCGCAGTTCAGGTTCTGTCCCCACCCCCCACCAGCCCTCCCCTGCTTTCCTGCTTTCCTCCAGGGCTGTGGCCAAGAGGGAGCCCCAGGCAGCTTCCCCATTCCCAGGAAGCCCTGCCCAGGAGACCTGGGAGCCTGGCGCTGGCGATGTCCAAGGCAGGAAGCCACCCCCAAAGCAGGGCTTTGGGGCTGCAGTGTTGAGCAGGAGGCGGGCAGGGGGTACAGTCTCCAGGGGTGGGTGAAGCTCGGAGCCCCTGCAGGCCTGTGTGACGTATTTGCCAGGTCTTTCAGGGGTAGTAAACTGAGGCAGTCCAGTGGAAGGGGACGTGGTCATGGGTGCCGTATCCTGGGCACTGGAGAGGACTGGGACCGCGCTGAGAGCCCAAGCTCCCGGTGGCCACCTGAGGCCTTCCTTGCAAATGCCCCCCAGGCAGTGCAGCCCCTGCCTGGGCCAGGAGTGGGTGCCAGGAGGACACCCCCCACTGGCTTCCTTCCCGAGGACTCAGACATCAGACCCTTGGCTGCCTTATTATTTGTGTTTAATAATGAATCATTCTATTTTGTTGTTGTTATGGAGCTAAAATGGATGTAAACCTATATTTTCCAAAGTGTGTCTTTCTGCAGCACTAGTCCCAGGAGATGCTCTGAAGAAAAGACACGCTCCGCGGCCACCTAAGCCTGGGAAGTGCTTTATGCTGTCTCCCCTGAGGCATTTATAATGCATGTCAGCAATTAAGGATTTCAGAGAGTTTTGCCACAAACAAAACTGCTTTTTCTTTTTTTTAACACAGCGTTTCCAAAACCTAGTTAAACGTATAAGTGATACTCCTGGGCAGTGTTATTTGGTGGGAAATCTTCAGGAAAATTGGCTGAAAGTAATTTTCTATGTAGCCAGGTCACCGTGATATGGGGGTAAGATGTGAAATGTGCAAACGAAGTCAAGGGAGAGCAGTTTCAGCAGCATTTCACTCCAGCGTCTTCAATAATTCTGTCTGGTCCCCATTTATGTAAAGTGACAGAAGGAAACAAACAAAGGTCCTCATGCTTCTGCCGTCGGAGCATCTTACCCCAGCGATGCCCCTCCTTCAAGCCATCCCCTTCGCTGAAGCCCATCGCCCCATCCTGGGGGTCTCACGATCATGTGCTGGATGGAGAAATAAATAGTCGGTGGAGTTCGAGCTCCCCGTCTCCCCAAGCTGCCGCCGTCCCTCCTGGGGAGCAAACTGCAGACCTGGATCCCCCACCTCCGTGGGCGCCAGTGTCCTGCTCCACCAGCAGAAGGACCCGGCCAGCTTTGCGTTGCTCCCATCCACGGGCCCTGGGCATGTGGCCGCCAATGTTTTCATCAGGCTCCTTTAGAATCCCTGTTGCGAATCCCTGTTTTTCTCCTCAGTGTGCGCTGAGACACACAGGAAACCTCGAAGCCACGGGGTGGTGGTGGTGGGGATTTGCAGTAGGGCTCTGGGCGGCCTTACCAAAGCTGGAAACCCCCGTGCCCAGGGAGGCCCCCCGGAGCCGCGGTGTGTGCTCGCTGAGAAGCACTGCCCTCCCCCCGACACCAGGGGTCAAGGTGCAGCCCCCGCCGGGTCACCGGGGCAGGTCCCAGTGCAAACCCGCAAGGGAGTGGACACAGGGGCCCGTTGCCCAGGGAGCCCCTGGCCCGCAGGATGGCCCCCACCCACTGCTGCCTGTGATCTCGCCACTCCGCAGAGGGAGGCCCCTGCCTTGAGGGTGCTCTCCTGGGTGGGGGGCATGGGGCTGCAGCCAAAGCCTGTGGGGGTGCAGGGCAGCCCCTCCCTATCCAGCACCCTGACACTGCTCTTGCCGTCCGTTGCTCCATCTGCCTGTAATGTGCTCCCCAGCCACGTGTCCTTCTCCTGGGCAGCTCTGACCCGTCCAAGACTCAGCCCTGCATTGACCCGGGAACAGGCTCTTGACATCTCTGAGGCCTGACTCAGTGGATCCAGGTGCAACCTGCGTGTGGTGCTTTCCAAAGCTTCCCGGTGATTCCGTGGTGCGGCCGGGATTGAGGGCATGTCCCACAGGAAGTCCTCAGGCTGCCACCTCTGCCCCCGGGGTTGGGGAGTCCATCAGGGTGACAGGGTGGCATGCACAACCGCCTCAACTGTCGCCTCCACCTGCCCATCTCCCTTCAGGGAAGGCCTGCGCTCGTCCTCCTGCTGGTCACTGCGCCACCCCAGGGCCCGCGCCAGGCTGTCACCAGTGTCAGCGAGGATGGCAGAGATGGCGGGAGAGCGGGAGTCACTGGGCCTGAGCCCGTGTCGCCCTGAGACACTGAGCTCAGAATCTAAATCCCTGACTGCCTCTAACAGCTGCAGGAATGTTAGTTGACAGCTTTATCTTCCCTCTAATATTTTTAATGCCTAGCCACATATTGCCAAAGCTTTTGAGGTGTTTTCTTTTTTTCTGTGAAATGTTCTGCACAGTAAACTCTTCAGAAAAAGCTCCTTCTTTGCTCAGGTCACAAACACACACAGCCGCTGAGGAGGGGACCTGTGCTGTGTGCTGTTTTCTTCAAGTCTGCCTCGGTCTGCAAACTCAGGCTGTGTCTCTTTTATCTCCTCCAATGAGCATTTTCCCAAAGAATAATAAACAGAGAAAAGCTATTTCACCACAATAAAATATAAAAATGTTCCAAACCAGTTGCTAAATATGATTTTTGTAATTGTTGGACATTTTCATTTTATGTTACTAAAGTTGGATATCTTAAATGAGCAGCCCAAAATGCAGATTTTTTAAAAAGACTAATTGAGTTCTTCAACATTCTGATTAAACCTTTAACCAAGAGCTGCCACATAGTAAATGAAATGACTTTTAAAACCATAGTGACTTCAAGATTTCCACTGATGGCCTGACGTGAAACGCTCTTTATTCTAAAACTTGGCAGAGAAACACCAGCCCCGTTTCACACTGTCTGGGCAGAGCCCCAGCCCCCACCTCGTCTCGCACAAGCCTCGGCTCCTCTGAGCTCCCACCCACAGCCCCCGCCCTCCGCTGTGCACCCTTTGGGCACCTCTTGGCCCCCTGTGAACTGTCCTCGTGTGGTCTCCAGCCCATCACAGGGACCCATCCCAGATGCCACTCCCCAGTGAAGACAGCCCTGCCCCGGCCCCTGCCAGAGGCGGCACCAGCCCCCACAAGGCTCACAGCACCCAGTGCCCTTTGTGGCTCCAGTCATGCTGAAGGTCGACAGTTGATTGTGGGACGGTTTCGGTCGTGCCTGTGCCCCCACTGGGCTCTGAGCCCAGGACTTAGCCCCGCTGTGGGCCCACCCAGTGTGGCCAGAGCAGGGGATTGAAACCAGCCGCGCGGGGCAAAAGGCCTGACGCTGGGGCAGGAAGCAAGTCGTCGGTTCTATCTCTGCTCGTGTTCTGCCACCGCCGGAGTTTTATTGCACACTCAAAGGCTGGACGGGATTTATTTTCAAGAAGTGAGCCTCTGGGATACTGGCTAATGAGGACATTCGCCCGAAGGCACGTCCCTGCGCTGGAGCAGTGAAGCTGCCCCACCTCACCCCGCCTTGGTGGAAGAGCAGTGCTGGATTCTTGCTGCTGTAGACACGGAAGATCGTTCGGTGGGGTTTTTTTTTTCTTTATTAATGAGTTGAGCATCCTTTTATAAAGTTATTGGTTAGTCTCGTTTTCCTTTTTATGAGTTGCCTGCCTATATCTTTTTCCCTTTTTAGAAACTGCACTATTTGTTCCTTCTAATGAATTTATCTGAAATCTTGCTACGTTTCCAATTCTAATCTGCTATTGATTGTATCTGACAGTTATTTTCTCTCATACTGTGGCTTGTTTTTGCCCTTTGATTATGGTATCCTTTTTTAAAAAAAATCAACTTCATTAAAGTACAACTGACGTATAATAAATTCATTTAAAGTTCGCAATTTGATAAATTTTGAAATAGGTATACTCTGTGGTGTTTTAATTTTCTTTCCCATTTGTGGAATTTTCCATACTTTCATCCTTTAGGAAGATTCTCTGTGTTTTGAAATGACCCTGTCTTCAGGGCTGTTACCACGTGGGTCCCCAACTCCCCAGGAAGCTGCAGGAAGCGGCTCTCCCTCCCTGACCCTCGGGGAGCCCCGGGTGCTCCTGGCACCCGCGTCATCAGCCCCTCCCCAGCAGCACCTCCACTTCCGTCACATGAGGCCAGGGTGGGCCGAGTTGTGGACGGTGCGCACGGCTGGGCCTGGACCGGCGATTGGCCCAGCGGGGCTCGGGGAGCCGGGCCCGGGCCCGGTTAACTGGCAAGACACCGACTTGTCTATTCGCGTCCCACTGGCCTCTCCGAGGGAGCAGATGGAAACCTGCATTTTAAAACCTCCTCTTCGTAGCTGCGTGGGCAGCGTTCTCAGGACGTTGCAGCAGCAACCACGCGGGTGGGTTTGTGTTCCTGAGAAACCTGGCATGCGTCCTCCTCTGTGGACGGTGTAATCCGGAGCCTCGCACACTCCCCAGGGAATCGCAGTCCCCCTGGGGCTGATTTGTGTCGGACGGGTCTCAAGCTGGAGCAAACCACACCTCCAACCCGTCTGATCTCCATTCACGAAAAAGACAGACCACAGTGTGGCCTGACGGCGTGTGTCTAGCTCTGTCCCTTCTGGGCGTCTCGCTCCAGGTGGAGGCACAGCCCTCCAGGCCAGGGAGCAGGGGCCAGGGACGTGCCTCGGCAGACAGCTGCCACCACCTCGGGGCCCTGCGAGGAAGCACAGGGCGACTGTTACACACAAAAGTTGATCATTTGGACTGTTGAGCATTGGCATGGCGGCTGCTGCAACGATTCTTAAATTACGTGTGGAAAAAATAATACCTAAGGTCTAAAGTTTGCCCAAAGGAATGTAAAATTGTGTGTACATGTGCATATGTGCTTAAATGCATGCATGTGTGTATCTGCATATCTGTGTGGATGTGCATGCAGGTGTGTATGTGTGCGTATGTGTGGGCACATATCTATGTACTTGTATGTGTGCATGTGTTTACCTGTACTGGGTTCCCCCAGTTATAATTTTTAGACTAAACATTTATGCCCTGAAATTAAGGTACCTTGAGGCAAGTCTTTGTCTTAGTGGTACAGGTGCCCTGCTGGGAATTTCTGGGAGAAGCAGGTGACACTTAGATTAGACTCAGGAGACAAAGTTTCTCATTTAGTCTTAGAAAGCACAGTGCAATGTACGGGGCTCATCCCAAACCTAAAGTGGCTGTTCAGAGCCGGTGCACGTTCCCCACCTTATCCCACGTGCCCACCTCGTGCGTGGGTCCTGTCCCTGGAGGAATTCCCTTCCTGGGTGGGGGCACCAGCAGCCAGTTAGGGCCCTGAAGCAATATGTGAGCACCTGTCCTGCCTGGGAGGGAGCACCTCTGGGCCTTGTGGGTGTGACCCAGTCCTGGCTTCTGCCCCTTTGCTGCCTTTGCAGCCACGGAGGACTTGGGACCTGGAACCCAGGTTTTAGAACAGCCGCTCTGGCTGGTCGCTCCCCAACCCTTCCTCTCGGGCAGCAGCTGGAGAGCCCGATCCATCCTCTGCCACTTTGTATTCTGAGACTGGAACGGTGATATTTTAAAATAGATGTATGGATACGTGCTGCCTTCAACTATTTCAGAAACTTCAATGTTCCCATGGACCGGGCTGCCGGGCCTTCAGATTCTGCTTCACAAAAATCAATTCCACACCGTGGAGATGCGGGCGAGAGCAGCATGAGCTGGGGGAGCCCCCCAAGCTCAGCCACAGAGCCCCCAGGGCTGCCTGCATCCCGGGCCAGGGACAACCAACAGGCCAGGGTGACAAAGCCCCTCCGCGCTGTCATCGTGCCCCCTGGGTGAGCAGAGGATCGAAAAGGACCCCCCCCCCAAGCTGGCATGGGAGGAAACGACCTTGCCCCTTCCCACAATAAAAGATCCCACCAGAACGCCGCTGCCAAGAGCCATGCAGGGGAAGAGGTGGGCTAGGGAAGATTCTAGAACAAACCTGCACAAGCAGGACAGTCTCTAGTATGACAGATGCCCCACTGCTCACCAGCAGGACCCTAGACCCTGCATCCAGGCCGCAAGGTTGTGCCTCTGCTTTTCTGGGTGCCTCTATGAGGGACGCTTGTCCATACCCCACTGGCCACGGTTCCACCTGCACGATTGATCCCTTATGACTGCAGAGGTCTGGGGTTCGAGGTTCGCTGCACGACACACCAGTCTTGGAGGTTATTCTGCCCATAATTTAATTCTAGACGTGGCACTGAGCGCAGATCCTGCAGGAGACACCCAGGAGAGAAAGGCAGTGCATAGCTGCATGCCGGAGTGCGGGGGGATTACGAGGAGGGCAGGGGTGTCCTCTGTGTACCCCGGAACTGAGAGCCAACGGCTGGCAGCCCCTCTCCCCTTAAGCCTGCACACTTGTGACCATGCCAGCCCCTCTGCTGGAACTGTGCTCCTATTACAAAGACTTCTCTAGATATCGACCAGGAATAAACATTTATTAGTAGATTGCCTCTTTTAGAATTCCCCATGCAGCACCCACCAACTTTGGGGCAGTTGGGGGACACCTGCTTGTGAAGGGCGACAGCCCTGGGCTCAGAGCAGAACATACGCAGGCCCCGGAGGGTGGGCAGGGCGCCAGGCTCGGCCCCCAGTGCCCCAGCCCCTGTATCCTCTCACCACCCCCGGGGCCCTGCCTTGGTGGGACACAGCAAAGATGCTGACCAGAGGGCTGGTTCAGGGGATATGGGGACCTTTCACTCCACGGACCGGGACTCTGCGGAGGAAACGGAGGCTGGGTCCTGCTCCCCAGGGAGGGGATGCAGCAGTGTGCAGCACGCAGGCTGCTCACCTGGCAGGTGTCTGTGCACGGGAAGCCGCCCCCACCTTCCCACTCCCCAGGCCCTTGTAAGAGACACCGTTTCATCAAAGAGCATGTTCAGGATAAATTATGAGGATACAGAAGGCCAGGAATTTGCCGGTGGGGAAGCAGCCAGAGTGGCGGGATGGGGGCTGCAGAAGGCAGGTGAGGGCTGGCCCCCCAGCCCTGTGGGCCCCACCTGCAATGGGCCAGCGGTTCCCACCTGGAACCCGTCCTGGGCAGGTGCAGTTCCCCAGTGGGGAAGGGGAAGTGCCCAAGTAGCCGTGGTGTCTCTTAAAGGACCCTCTAGGAAGCGGCCTTCCTTTTCCCAGTGGCGAAGACCTGTCCTCTCCCGAAAGCTCATGGCCCAGGCAAGTCCCAGGCATGAAACCCGGTGGGATGTGCTGCCACGCCCCTGTTAACCCGGGGCCCCGGTGACGCTGCAGAGGGGGCTCCAGGCGGGAGAAGCCCCTGCACTTCCCGGCCCGGGAGGGAGGACGGCGCATGGGAGCCACGCTGGAGTCTGATCACCGTAGCTTGGCCCGCTGGGAACCCCGATGCTCATCCGTAAAGCAGGGGCGACTCCTGAGGACACGGTGCAGCCGGCCCCCCATGCAGAGGGAGCCTCCCACCCTGCCACCCCCAGAAGCACCAGGCGAGCCAGGGGCCCCCACGCTGGACTCCACTGAGCTCCGATTTGTCTCTGAGGCAAGAGGCCATCAGCCTTCTCCTCGCTTCCATTCCCTCAGTTTCTCGGGTGTTTGGTCAACTGGGACTGGATGTCCCACGGGCAGACAGCACCGTGGAGTCTGCAATGGGCCGGCCTTCCGCCATCCAGGGTGGCAGCCGTCCCCTGCTCCGGCCAGGGCTGGGCATCCACTCCCCTTGGGGCCAGCCCCCGCCAATTCTCTGCTTCTCCCACTATAATGCCTGGTCTTAAACTAATCAACGGAGTAAACAAGACTGTTTCCAAAGTCCTTATTCTGGATAGTAGTTTTCTACCAGCATTACAATAAAATGCCAGCCCCCAAATCCAGCAGCGAGCAAACTTGTTGGTTGTTATTGGGAGGTGGGTAGGATAGGATGTCCAGAGAGGTTTCCCGGAAACTCACACCCACAGTTTCAAACCGAGAGAGTTAAGGACAAACCTGAATGATGCCCGTTCTGGGGCAGGCGTGAGATTGCCCACAGGAAGTGGGCAGTCAGACAGGGAGGAGGCCGAGGGGAAGTCTGTCCCAGTACACGTTATCCCAGCTCTTGGGAGCCTCCAAGCAGCCCGTGATGTCATCCAGCCTCATCTCAGGAGCGCGGAAACTGAGCCAACATCACAGCCACGGCGCCTGGCGGAGCTCAGGGCTCACACCCGGGCCCATCCGACCCCAAACCCACGCTCCCAGCCTCTGTGCTAAACGGCCCTTTCAAAGTCCCCTGCTGCTGGTCCGCTGACTCACCCAGCGAGGTCCTTCACTGTTGCCACGATGTGGGTAGCTCAGCACGGGGTGTGCATGTGCGTGCAGGTGTGGACATGCTTGTGTAATTCAACAAGCATTTCCCCTTTCTCCTTGGCTTTGTTTACATCCTTCATATAAAACCTTTCATAACGGACACCCTCTGGCCCCGAGCTGTAGCCACCGAAAGCAAATGCAGCCAGCTTCCTTCCCGAAATTCTTCACATCCTGCTTGCTTCCGGGCTTGGAGCTCCACAGCCCTGCAGCTTGGGAATGGGGCGCCTGGAACTTGGGCCCTGGGTGCATTTCATTTGGGTCTCCCTGGAACGGCTAAGGCCTTTGCTATGGATCTCACATTCTAGGGCTCAAATGGCACCTGCTGAAAAATAAGCAATTTGAATGAAAGGCATATCGGATTTGAGGGAAAACAGATATAAACAAACACAAAAGGAAGAGGACACAGACATTGAATGGGTAGAATAATTTATAGCTATTAAAAGTTTTTGACAAACTTATTCTATCTATTTAGTCATCTCAGAGGTAAAAGCAGAGAAGGATAAAAGTCTCAGTGGGAATTTGTGGCTAATGTTATTCATAACCAAACGCTATCAGCCTCCACCCAGCCCGCATAATTTCATATTCTATTACATTCTTCTTCCGTCCAAATTTGTGAAGTGACAGGATCCATGTCCTACCTTCTGGACTCACGGAACAGGTGGGGAGGGTTTTTCATCGATGAGTCTTTCTCAGCTGGGGAAACACACCGAGGTCCTTGCCACCCCACAGCCTAATTGTGTGACAATCAGCAAAGTGCTGGAATTCTTGGTAGAGATAACAAATACATAATATTTTTAAATGAAGAATCCTACGTGGCAGCCGTGCTTCACAGCTCGTTTCTGGGCCAGGTACTCTGAGGGGTGATGTGTTCCATGAGGAAAGGAGCCCCGTGTCCTGGGGAGCAAGCGAACTCCCACCTTCTGCACGGCTTCGCCCACAAACACGTTCCACTGCATCAACCAGCCCAGTTCCAAGAATTTCCCTGGGATATTCTCATGCATTTTGCTGGCAATTAAAAATCCCAGGAATCTAAACACACACACACACACACACACACACACACACACACACACACCGTGCTTTCTCAAGGATATCAGTCCCAACAAAACACGTTACTTCATGTTAAATGTGATTTTTGACCCATAAATAAAAAATAAACTCCTTTTAATTGTGCTCTTTTCTTTTAAATGATAAAAATAATGTGGATTTCTTTGATACAATTATAGTAAACCTTTTTAGAAAAGATCTTGTTTTCCTGGACTTATAAGAGATATTCAAAGATGTGCACGTGGCAAATCTTTGTGCGTTCTTTGTGGCATGAAGCTGCTTACTTGTGTTCATCAGTAAAAGTTAAGAACCTGTGACACGTGCTGATGGAGGAGCGGCTGACTTCTCCGTGTCACCGCGGTGTGCTTTCCGTTCCGCATGTCTGTGGAGCAGACACACGGACAAAGTAACAAGCCTCTGCCTTAAACCAGTGCCCTGGATGGAAGAGAAGCCCTGCAGGCCAAACTGGTCTGGGCAACCCCCCCCCAAAAAAAAGGCTCTGCTCCCATCCACTGAGGATTCTGGAAAGCTCTCTGGCTTCCTCAAGTCTCTGTCTGCCTTTCTACCTTCGAATCTCCCAACACTTGCCCTTAGAACAGAACAGAGGGGTGTGGTGTGCATCTAATTCTTTTGAAACCCACCTCTGTCCGTACATGCTCAGTGGCACTTCGATGGCACCTGAATGCCCACCTTCTGCTCCCGCCCTTTGTGGGTGGAAGAGCTTCCTGCTTCAGCTCTGCTGCTGCTGGTTGCTGGTTCCTTCCTTCTTTCCTGTTCGTCTGCCTCTCCCCAGGTTCCTCTTTCTCCACCAGGCTCCTCTGCCAGCGTCAGATGATAAGATGTGGCATTGTCTACAGAGGGTGCAGAGCTGCGGAACTTCCCGGGCACCATCCCCACCGGCTGCCCCCAGCCCCTGCTCCTTTGCCGTCTCTCTCAGCCACCCCAACGTCATCTGCTCCACCCCATCGGTGCTGACACCTGCAGCCCTCCACAAAGCACCTGTTAGCTTCATCACAGACACACGGTGAACACTCTGGCTCTGACATCTTTAACCTCTGGAACCCAGGCCCCCCTAATGGCCACAGCATCTTTGTGTGCATCAGAGCCAGGCGCCCCTTTCCCACGACATTTTGTTTTCACGCCTCGGAAAGCACCATAGCACCTGCACAGATCCACACGTGATGTGAATGGTATCGGGTCCCCCTGGCCCTGTGCCGGCTCGGGGCTTGCGGCAGCCCTAAGACTGCAATAGCCACGGATGCCGCCAGGCCCTGGCCATGCCGAGTGCTTTCCAACAGGGCTCCAGCACCAGCTTCTTTGCAGAAGTCGGGGATTGTATAAACGAGAGTCCTCTGCACTCACAGCAAAGAAAATCATTTCATGTCCTTAGTCAAAGTAATTTCTATCATTAGTTTTGTAGCTTATCTGACAAGTCTGGTCCAGACTTTGGAGATAGAAGCTCTGTTTCCAAACGCAATTGGATGTTTTCTGTGGTTTTGGTTAGGCAAGTCCCTACCTTTTCAATGTTGCTGTTTCTTTATTCTATGGAATGAGGTCACTTTCCCGTTCTCTTGGCTTCTCTTCGGAGAAGGGGGAGCTGTGAGGTGCAGGCGTCCGGCACAGGCTGGCTGTACTCAATCTGAGCCAAGTCTCCATTTGCTCCTACATGGCTTTGAGCCGGGCCACCTTTCTGGCCCTCTTTCTTGTAGGGCCGCGGCATCTTTGCACATCAACCCCATAGGCTGCGTCTTTGCACATCAGCCTCACGCTCTGCCTGCCCCGGGCACAGTGCACAGCCTGCAGTCTGGCCAAGGCCTGGGCCTCCAAGGCCAGCAGCAAAATGTCATTTTCCTTGTGGGCTGTCGCATGTGCGCCGGGAGGCAGCGGGGCCGGGGTACCTGCTCACTGCTCCCGGTGCCACCAGAGCCTCCGGGTGCAGGCAGATAGGATCAAGCACAAACTGTGATTGAAGTGGGATGTAATTAGTGATATAATTTGAGTGATTCCCATTTTAATTGTGCTGAGATTGCGTCATAAGCCCAGGGCAGCCGGAGCATCCCCAACAAGAGGAACCTGAGTCTCGCTGGAGTCCCGTCCCTGCAGCGCGTCACACGGGGACCTCTCAGCCACACACACCACACCTCTGGGCTGCGTGCACAGAGCTTCCCCTGACCACATCTGTGGAAATGCAGTGCCTGTGGCCACCGCCCATCAGCAATCGTGAGGGTTATTATGTGTGGCACCACCAAACGTGGATTGCATTTTCTTGGTATTAACAACACCTGTGGAAGCATTTTTCCCTTTCATTTGTGGGAGAAAAGTTTAGGTTGCTAAAGGATAACAGGCTTTGTTCCCTGAGCTAAAGCTTAATGCAAACTCCCAGGTGGTTACTTTTGCCTCATTCACAAACATATGGATGGTGCTAATTCCCATTTCACTAATTTCTGGCGCATTCTTGGAAGTCTGTCATGGAAACCTCTGGAAAAGAAGACATTTGCTCTGACAGTAGCTTTCTACTCCTTGGAGTGGCCTCAGTTTTGGTCACGTGAAATGGATCATTGCACAGCCCAGGTTTCCTTCTGTGTCATTGGAGCGTAAGTGTCTCCAGGGAACGCGTGTCTGTTGGACTCTGGGGGAGCCCTTCCTGGCACCCACCCTGTGCAGTGGATGTGGAGGCCTCCATCTGTGGTGTGCTGCCTCCAGGTATGTGCTCCTGCCTGCTAGGTAACCATGCTGACCACTGCCCATTCAGGGTCAGCTTTCTGGCCACTGGCCCTTCTTACTGCTTCAAGCCACTTCCTGACCTGGTGAACCAGAAGGAGGAGAGCCGACTCCGTGCTCAGGGTGGGGGCTGGGGCTGGGGGCCCTCAGGCCGGGCCTTTGGAGGTGTGTCCAGGTGTGTGGCCCTTGGGCTGTGGCTTGTCCAGGGGATGGACTGAGGGCTTTCTACCTGCAAAGCTCAGGTGAGCTCCTCACGCCCACTCAGGAGCATGGAAGGTTGCACTTGGCCCTCCCCTCCAACGTGGTGTGCACACTTGCCCGTTCCGTCCCCAGCCTTCTACAGCCTTCAGAAAATTCCTCTAAAAGCAGCTCTTCATGACCCACCTGGATTTCTGACCACCTGCCGGTCCTTGGCTCATCCAGCCTTGACTGCTGGAACTGGTGCCATGATGACAACTTGTCCACGTGCTCTCGGCTCTCGTGGCATGCCCTCCTGCCTTCTCCGTAGTGTCTGGTGCTCTGTGCCTGGATTTCCCGAGGAGTGATGCCATCCATGGCCTGCATCCCTGGGAAGAGGACCAAATCAAGTACGGATGTGGGAGCTGCTGCAAATTCTCCTATTCGGAACCCACTCAGAGTGTTAGAAGATGGCACTCTGCGTCAACTTCTCTGTCATCCCTAAAGTACCTTCAGGAGAGTTTACCTGTGGATCACAAAGAGAAGTGCTTTTAAAAGAGCACAATGCTCAGTTATAAAAACTCTCAGTTTATTCAAATGCCCACATGCCCTCAGCTGGGGAGGTAGTTGCCACAGTGATTCTTCTTAGAGCTTCACAGGCAGCTTTTAGCAAATCGAGGCATCTCTCAGGGGTCCAGACCCCACGAACTCGGAGACCAGCTCCAGGTCCATACTTCCAAACTCTTACCGTCAGCAGGGGTTTCGTGGGTAAGGAGAGCATGCACTCAGGGGCTCTATAGCTGCCTTGCCTTGCTCTTTGGGTTTTGTTCTTCCAAGCAGGATTCTTAGCTGTGGACTGGGGCCCCCGGGGCCCTGGTCTCAGTGGTGTTTGCTGCTTCAGTTTTATGGGAAAAACACCTGGATCTAAAAGATGCATCCTATTAGATCACATGGAGCAAGCAAGAGGATCGTTGTTCGGTACTTCCAGCCACATGTTTATAACACCGGGCCTCTGCCAATTCTGCCCAAAGCGGCGTGGGTTGCCTGGTGCCCAGCACGCTGTGTAAGAATCTTCGCATCTCAGGATACTCACTAAAAAATAAATTTTGCTGTCTCACCTATAATAGCCCTCCCTGCAGGTTGTTCAGCGTTCTTCCAAGTTCGTTTTAGGAGGTGGAGATCCGAGACCTGATGGAATTTCTCTCTGGTATGAGGCCATCCACCAGCCAATTATAGACAGCTGGTCTGACTGAACCAGTATTATTCGTAAGTGCACTGAGTGATAAAAACTGAGTGTATAGGAGCAGTGGATGCTAATTGCTAGCTCAGTCGTCACGCAGAGGACAGCGTGCTGAGCACAGCACTCAGAAAGGGGCCTGGGGGAGTCCCTGGGTGATGGCACTTGGGGGGCCCACGTGATGCCAGTGTGGACAAGCCCACCCTCAGTGAGGCCTGCAGGACCCCTGCCCACCCAGGGAGGCCTTGGACGTCAATTCACAAGTCCCCTGAAAATCCTAACAATTCAGCCCTCACCGATTCTCCCTTGTCAGAGTGGCACAAGGGTCAGTGTCCGAGAAGATGATGCAGTGAGGAGACGGAGCCTCGGAGAGAGATGTGAAGAGGCTCCACTGCTGGCTGTGCAGGTGGAGGAAGGGGCCTTGAGCCAAGGATAGCAGGTGGCTCTGGAAGCTGGAAGAGCCCAGGAAACAGCTGCCTCCTGGATGCAACCCGGCTGGTAGCTTAGCTTTACCCAGCAAGACTTATTTGGGGCTTGTAGCTCTGGAACTGGAAGACAGTAAATCTGTGTTGATGAAGCCCCTGAGTTTGCAGTCCCTTGTACAGCAGTGATGGGAGACTCACACAGACAGGTGGACAGGCTGTTGAAGCAGTGGGTGATATGGGCTGTGATGGGGTGTCCAGTCCCCTTGGGACCTCAAAGGAGAGAGTCTTTTATCAAAGAGAGCAGGAAGGGCTTTCAGAAGGTGGCAAAAACGAGTTGAGATTGAAAGATGAGTAAAAAGGTGAGATGGCAACATCACGGGCCCATGGGAGTGGGTACAATGGCCGGAGGTGAGCACAGGAAAGTGCCTCAAAAGGGTACAGCACACAGACAGGGGGAGAAGGGCCTGAGGCAACAGAGCAGAGATGGGCAGGGTAGCTCTGCAGAACCGTGGGGACAAGCAAAGGCCTGGAGTTTGTGTTTAGTTAGCTTTGCATTTCAAAAAAATATCCCTCGGGCTTCAGAAGCCAGGGGAATTGGGGCAGAATCCTGAAAAGATGCCCATGAATATGGGGCTCCCACACCTTCTCACTGACCCCACAGATGCCCACAGTCATTTCACAGCACAAGGACAACCAAGGGGACAACACCGTGTGAACTCTACTTGTGTTGTTGACACATAAACATCCATTTCCACAGGCAGCACTGGCTCATTTTCAGGGTCACAGCAGTAGATGCTCCTTGTAAACAAGCCGGGGCACCCAGGGGAGCCCCACAGCCGTTCCCAGCCTCAGGTCTTTCTCTTCAGGCACATGTCAGAGCCTCCACTGCCCTCCTCACCCACCAGGGCCCCCATTTATCGAGAGCTGCGGCTGAAAAGGGGTCTTTGGGTCACTGTGCTGGGGCAAACCAGGCCCAGCCTTCTTCCCCACCCTGGAAGTGGGTCCTGGGAACCACCCTGAATCAGCTTCTCAGCTCTGCATGAAAACATTCCATTAAAAAAACAACAAACTCAGCACACGAAACCTACAATGTTGCCCGGTGAATTGCACAAACGTGCCACCTCTTATGTGCACCAAACTCAGAATCCTTTCTTCAAAGAATGCTTTCAAGGACCACAGTCACGATGGCCGCTCTTCCAATACTCCCCAGTGCCAGCAGCAGCGTCTCGCCTGTAGCACAGCTGCATCCACGCTCCGCGCGGGGTAGGCAGTGAGGCTGGGCAGCAGCCAAGCTGCGCGTCCACCTGCAGCCGAAGGCTGGGGTTCAGGGAGCTTCGGCCCCTGTCCCCGTGGAGGGAAAAGCCGGCAGCTTCAGAAATCTTCACTTGCCATTTATTCTAACTCATATTTAATATGAACTTATATAAATTCGAAGCTGAGAGTTTGAAATCCAGCATTTGCATCTCTGTAATTGTTTATGACCTAGAAGATAATAGAAATATTTTTTCCAAAAATATTAAATTACGAAATGCCCACCAATTGACTTAAATTCTGTGCATGTTGATCTTCTCTTTGAGTTCTCATTTCATTCAGATGGCTTCTGTCGTCTTACCGTATATTTCGGAGAAGATTTGCTCCTATGAGTGCACGCACCTCTGCAGACAATACTTGGCTGTGAACCACCCGTTTCTACAGATTCACATTGTCTGTGTCTACACTGGGCCTTGTTGAACTGCAAAGAATATTTTAATAGTATTAAATAGGCTGCAGAGAGTCTACTTAAAGAGAAGTCCTTTAAAAATGAGCTTGACCTTATTTATCAGAGACCACTTATCATTGTCTTCCAAAATAATACAACAAACTACAGCACAAAAGTGGCTGTCTGCCCAGCCCAGAGAGGGGAAGTGGGCTGCTTTGTCACAATCTAAATCGGCAGCACCGCAAACTCACCTTCAATTTTTGCTCACAATTAAGTAAGTTCTTGTTGTCTTCGTATCCTCTTTAATTCTCTCTTGCCAGTACCCTGGAGAAAGTTCACGTGGGGAGGCCTCAGAGATGGAATCTTGGGACACCCCACTGAAGGCTAAAAAGAGGGAACTATCTCTTGGGGACCTGGGTGGTAGCGACATTTGAAGGACCTTGGCTTGGATTCAAGCTAAGTGCAGTCTTGCAGGTGACATTGTCTTAACTTCTGCAGGGGGAGGGAAGTCAACTGTGGAGCATTAGAAAGGCAACCTTCAGAGGATGCTCCAGCTAATGACGCCCTATGATTTCTGGTGCCTGAATGTACTTGCAGTGCTTGGTCCAAGAATTTGTCCAGACGACTTGCTCGAATGGAAGTCTGTCATTAGCAGGATGCGTGGCCTTTGACCTCCGGCTCATTTGGTTTTGCGTATATATTTGTAAATTTTTTGCTTTCTAATTTTCTATTTAGTCTGATGAATCTGTCAAGTGTGTGACAGGATTAGAAGTTTGCCAGAAGTGTATTTTATCTTTCCTTTTCTCTTGTTAATTTTCACAACCCAATTCTTTGCCCTGAAGTCAAAGTTCTAACAAAGACTGCCCTAAACTCAGAGCCAAGGAGCTGAGGGGAAACTCCCAGAGGTGGGGGTTAAGGATGGGTTAGCTATGTTGACTCACATTTTATACTCGTATTTTAAAAAAACATATTTAAATTATCTGAAAGATAACAAGAGATGCAGCTAGAAATTATGAATGTGGACACACAGTTACTAACTCCGTAGATAAAACACTCAACAATACTGTACAGAATGTCCTATCAAGTAGCCTGACTGGGGCATGTTTCCGCTGAGCTCATGGAAAGGGACTCAAATGCCAACTCCTCTTCCCAGCATCCATTCTCTTCTAATTTTTCTCCCATTTCTTGATTCTTTACACTGATTTTCCCAGGGAAGTTTCAATCCTAAAACTCCAAAACATCCCTAAATTGATAAAAGTAATAAGGATAGGGTTAAACCGCTTATCATAGCTGTGAAATTTAGAGCTCAGCATCTCCTGTCCCTAAAGGAAGAGGGCACCTCATTAGGGTTATGCCTGATAAGCAAAGGATATTGGGAAATTGTAGGATATCACATTTATGGAGCTCTCACTATGCATTTCTCATGCATCAACTTGTTTCACCCTAATGATAATCTTTGCGCTGCGGTGATCCCCATTCCATAGAGGAGGAGAGTGGAGGCTGTAGAGCTGAAGTAGCTTGCCCCAGGGTGCACTGCTTATGAGAGGAGACAGTGAGCTCCGGACTTTGCTCTCTCAACACCGTGTTATGGTGTTGCCCTAAAATAAAGAAGTGGCACCCACTTCCTACTTCCCAATATCTGTCCCTTGGTTCCAGGCAGGCCTCTGGCACTGCTGGGCTCTCTCTTCTTGGTGATTCTGGTTGTGAATGGACAGTGGATCTTCTCCAGGCAATGGCTGCACTGGACAACTACTGAGCCCCGACTTGAGTAGTTGACGCAGTGGTTCTCAAAGCCTCACTTCAAAGAGAGAATGTGCTCCTCAGGAGTCCGGCCATAAGGCCAAGGCTTGTAGCCATCGAGGCTCCCCGCTTTGAAGCAGTGGCCTCTTTATGCCATCTCTACCCTCTGATGTCTTCTTTAAGAGCACTTCACACAAGTAACTATACAATTTTTATTGACTGTCTTACCTATACCCTACATCAAAAGAAGAAAGAAGAGTGAATTTCAAAACTTTCTCATGATTCTTACTTCACTTTCAAGACAAAGTAATCATGACAATATTTTTAGCATGCCCTTCTCTGTAGCAAGGTGCGTCTTCCTGCTGCTCAGTGCACATCTGACACGCCCACCACTGCACTGTCCATTGCACTTGCAATAAAAATGCAAACAAACTATTAAAATATTATCATAGAAAATATGTTTGCTTAATTATTAATACTGAACTGCAAATACTGACAGGTGAAATGGAACCAGAGAGGCAAGACGCCATCAATTCAACACAATTATTCCTTCACTGAAGCCCCTTGCAGCGCTATCCCAGTTTTATCTCCAAACCATTTTAATTTAATAGCCTAAACTTTGATTGATGGAGTTCAGCTAAAAGAAAAACTCCAACTGCTGAATGCAAATATTAGCTCTGACATAGAGCAGAGTTTGTTTCTGTTTCTTGTGTGGCATTGTGACACCATCTGTCTGGATGGCTGCATTACTTCTGGACTGAGAATGTGGCCAACATCGGCCAGGCGATAATGATTCTCTCTCAAGAAAGACTGTGTTTCTATGTAAAAAGAAGGTCCAGGAGAGCAGTTGGTGATCCAGGGCTTAGCGTGGTCTGCAGACTGGACCATCTGCAGGGAAGGGCCGGGCAGCAGGGCTTGCCAACCAAAACTCAGACAGGCTCACTCAAGCTGACGAAATGTGGGAGCAACCAGGACAACAACAAGAGGATAAGGGGGAACAAATTGTGACTCCAAAGAATCTGCTGCTCATCACACTCCTTGGAGAACACTCGGTTCTGGCTCAGGAGCTCTGCAGGCACTGGCTGCCATTCAACAGCCCAGGGTCCTCCGTTCCCTGGAACTCCGGAAACCCTTGGTGACTGGTCGTTTGGTGTAACAGGGAAGGGGTGGGGCGATTGGGGGTGGGGCTGCCACCAGTGTCCTGAGGACTGAGGGGCAAGGGAGAGAACAGGACAGAGATCTGCCCTCAAGAGCACAGCCACCCAGCTGAGCCGACAAGACAAAGGCACACGCAGAGATGGCCAAGCAAGGTCATCTGAGTCAGCCGTCCAGGGGTGCAGCAGCAAGGACACCTGATGGCAGAGAGAAATCTCGTGAGTGCTCAAGGAAGGGATGGCGGCCAGATACTCCACAAGAGGTGAGGGACAAAACAGGTGTAAAACCAGGCACTGGGCAGGGGAGCGGGGCCTGGGCAGCCCAGGTGACTCACCCAGAAGATGCCATGAGCGTGTCGTGTTCGCTGTGTGGCCACCTCACCGTCGGTCCCCTCCATCTGCATCGACGGCACATTTGAATCGGCACTGAAATGAGAGACGACCCAGTGACAAAGTTACTGCTTAGTGA